>JASCZW010010385.1:0-36957 GCA_034211315.2 Aedes japonicus
GGAGAGCTGTGAAGTTTATTTTTCGTTGAACAATGATTGTGATTTTTCAAGTTTAATTTTTCTTTTAAGTATTTATTTACCTGTGATTTTCATTGTGCGCGAAATACTAATTGTATTCGGGCTGTTCCTTTCGAAAAGGATGATGTGAAAATATTTGCCGAATAGCAGAGTGCTTCTTCTGTAGAGACATAAATGCATCCTTTAGCATCACAGGAAGTCCTCCAAATGAAGACTAAAGATCAGCAACAATATCCGGTGAGATCTTTCTGAATTTGAACGATACTGTTAATACGTGCCATTCATAAAATCAATACGATTTGATGATGGAAGTGTATGCACAGATACCTATATCCATTTGATGTTTCTACCGTGTTTATGCGGGGCTTGTTGTCAGTGAAAGTGACTTCAGGAATGGACGTGAGTAACCAGGCATTCTAAAATGGATCACTGGATCCCAACAGAGCTTTCACCTTCCAATTTCCGGGCTAAAAATGTTTGTCGAGTCGACAACAGTTCGTTTAACTGCAAACGTTTTTCTTCCATAAAATCACTGCCGGACGGTGGGCGTTGGATTGTATATACATACACACACTCTACCATTTTTGAGCAATACTTAATGGATTTTATGTGTTTCATTCCACAATATTTCATATTATTTTCGTATCAAACTCATATTTATTTGCATTTGAGGGACATAAATAAAATGGAAATCATAAAATATGTCGTTCTTCAGAACATAAATAATTGATAGTAAAATCTATTGTTAATGCATACCATGTATGTTTGTTCGAAGAATTTAAATCAATTTTTAAAATTTGAGAATTTTAGAGATTATGCCTCCTGAATACGATGAGTTTTCGACCTAAATGTGCATAAATGTTTCATAGAGGGTAAACGTCTAAAACGTTTAGTAACCTTCGACGATAAACAAATGAAACCTATCAGGAGTTCCATGGACCGGAAAATTCTGAACCTTAACTTTATGCAGTATATTTGCAATCGACTCAGAAATCTGTCAGTTGATCAAAAGAAATATGAAATCTCTGGAATGACTCATGAAGTGATAATTTCGGATTTTGTTTCTGTCTGAAAAATAATGCCTTTGCGCATTTTCTACTTGATTTAATACCATTTTACCAGAATGTAACAAGAAGGTAAACATGTTGTACCACGAAATAAAGTGGAGAGTTTCAACTGTCATATAAGTGAAACGTTTCAGCGATCCGTTAAATAATTCCAAATCTACACTGAAAGAAAAAGTGTCGAAATTTAACGTTGACACGCCTTAAAGTAGTATTACAGTTGTGTTACTACTTAAGATTCTTCAACAACCTTTAGAAAGTACGGAAAAAAACAAAGATGCTCTTGAATGTTCCAGAAAATGAATTTAGTCATCCTTACTTCTCCGTTATTTCCAAATCAGCTGTTATTACACAGAGAGCTGACATATGATTCTTGGAATTAGCATACGTCCTCAATGTGTAAAAACTGGTAATGCAAACTAAGACAATACAAGCTGGCCTCGCCCGAGATCCAGGTCACGTAGGGAATGGGTAGGGATATGTTTGACGAGATACACGCTTTGAACGAGATCCTAGAAATCCTCTGCACTTCACGAAAAATCACTGGGATTTTGGATAAAATGAGTTAAGTTTGCAGGATTCGCTTTGGTAAACGGTGTGCTTATTTCTACTGACGTCTTCAGCGAATAAGATTTTTAACTATGTTTCCGGTTTGTTCTCTGTACAGAGATGCACTATATAGTTATTCCACACATTTTTGGCACCGATTTGAACCAACAGTAAGGAAATGTTTGGACCGCTCACAAGTGTCACCCACATTTATTTTAGCCGAATACAAAAGTATGTTAAACATCAAGTTTAAGGACTGATTTAAACCACCAGTATGAATGCCTTTGGGTACACTCACATGTGTGGACGGTTTTGCAGCAAAATACAAAAATATGTTAAAATATCGAGTTTGAAGGACCGACAAAAACCAACATGGGTGATGCTGTTGGGGCCACACACATGTGTGGGTGGTTTTCTCAATGGAATACAAAAATACTTAACAAAATCAAGTTCGAGAACTAGCTTGTTAACATATTCAAATCTGGACGTACACTTTTAAAAAGCGGAATGGAAGTTTATGGTATGGAGTACAAGCGGAAGAATCAATTTTGATAGAAAAAACCACTAGGTACAGCCTCACGGAGTTGTTCGAAATGATGACGTAGGACTACGCCAGTAAATTTAAGCCATTTTGATTGAACAATGCAATAGTCGAAAATGAGGTTTTAATTTATACAGAAAAATTTAATCTATTCTGACTTATTTGGAGCTCAATACCATAGAAATGATTGAAAAAAGTGGGAAATATTTTTTGAGATTTGCCAGGTTCTCCAAACTGCCCTGGAGCTCCTAACTTAAGATCTACAGTTGTAACAGAAGGTTTCTCGGCTTTACAATGTTATGATTTGTATTCAAACATATTCAATGAATGTTCACTAAAACCATGGGATAAACCATGGGAAACATTATGGGATAATCATAGGATATTCTTTGCCAAACAAACTAGCTCAAATTCATTTAGCCCATAATGCTAGTGTTACAATTTTAGACCTTAAGTTTTAAAGGACAGTTTGAATGACCTAAAAATAACAACGATATCATACAGGGGATGATCAAAAAGGAGGAGACTAGCAAAATTTTGTCCACATTCAAAGTGATACAGTTCGGTGAATAATTAACCGATTCTGATGAAACTAGAAGCGTTCGACGGGGAATTTATTCTAGTTTCAGCATGTTTATTCAAAATTTGATTTGACTTTCGGGCACCAATACCGCTGGTGGTCAACCTGAGAGTATTCTTTCACATTGGCCACACCTGATGACGTTCCGGATTCCGGGTTCCCCCAGGGAAGTAGCCAGATTTTGAATGATGTCAAACCCTGGCTTGCGACACATCAAACTTCATGATTTTACAAAACAATACCGTTTAGGTATTGTTTTGTAATATGAAGTTTGAGGTGTCGCAATCCATAGTTTGGAATCGTTCTATATCTCGCCAATTCCCCGGGGGAGCCCGGAATCCGCAACGTCACCAGATGTGGCCAATGTGACCGAATACTCTCAGGTTGACCACCAGCGTATGTTTTGTAAAATCTTGAAGTTTGATGTGTCGCAAGCCAGGGTTTGACATCATTCGAAATCTGGCCACTTCCCTGGGGAACCTGGAATCCGGAACATCACCAGGTGTGGCCAATGTGAAAGAATACTCTCAGGTTGACCACCAGCGGTATTGGTTTGTAAAATCATGAAGTTTGATATGTCGCAAGCCAGGTTTGATACAGTTCTAACTCTGACCATTACACTGGTAGGGTACTTCCTTCCCGATTCCCGATAATGAATCCGGAACTACGGAAAATAACGAAATGTCCGCTACTCTTCCAAAAACAAGGATAAATTTGTAATCGTATGGAAAAAATTGCATCTAATTTGGTTAAGGGTACGCAGAGTTACAGACAAATTAAAAAGGAGTTTTTCAACATAAGAAGTGTCAGGCAATAGGGTAAAAAACTACATTTTACGGAAATGGCCGAATCTCGGTTGTTTATGGGCCGATTCACGATCTTTAAACATTGACAGACTTGTTATGAATTCTTATTTCTGAAAAATATAATATTTTCAATTTTCAAGTAACATAAAAAATAACGAGCTGCAGAAAATTAGACCATTTGACATAACCTCAAAGTATCCGTGATATCTCCGGTGCCCGGAAGTCAAATAAATAGAACACGCTAAAACGAGAATAAATTACCCGTCGAACGCTTCTAGTTTCATCAAAATCGGTTAATTATTCACCGAACTGTATCACTTTGAATCTGGACAAAAGTTTGCTAGTCTTCTCCTTTTTGATCATCCCCTGTATGTTTGCTGTGGACTTTTCAGAATAAATTTAATATGTTTGAATATTTATTGTATTGCCCAAAAGGCTACGGTTACTGCTATTTATGTTTAGTTCAGATCTCAAGGTCAGTAAGTATGCACTTAAACATTCCAAGATAATCTTATAATAAATAATGACTTTACAAAAGATGCACTGAATGTTTTTGAATACATATCGTTACCTTTAATAGGTTATAAAGCTTATGTTACGACTGACCTCAGTGGCTATTTTGGTGACCAGGAACATCCCAGGATATCTCATTATATCTGTTGACCTTCCAGAAGACTCATTTAAATTGGTCAAATACATATTGTTACTTTGTTTGCTCCAGAAAGTTATAGTTACGGCCGTAGATATCACGCTTTTAATTCCAGGGTAGTTTGGATAACTTTGCCCATTCGAAGGTTATCTCAAAATGTCTGTAAGTCTTCCAAGATATTCAATGAATAAGTTTCAATACACATCATAGCTTTGTATAGCCTAGAAAGCTTATGTTACCACTATAGGACCTACAAGGATCTTAGTTCAGACCAATAATTTTATCAAAATGTGATTGGATATTAATTAAGACCTCATAATGCCTAAAAATTACTGTGTAACTTTAAATTTTAAATTCTAAGCGCCAGATAGTTTGGATGACCTAGACCATCCCAACATGACCTTTTTTTGTATTTTTACGTCCCAAAATTTACACTGAATATGTAGTGTAACTTTGTAAAGCCCAAAAAAGCTACTATAAGTACCGTAGATTTCATGTTCCGAACTCTTGAACAGCTACGATTACCTAAAGAACATTTTTGAATACATATAATCATCTTATATAGCCCAAAAAAACCACTGTTACAACATCTTAAATTATATATATATATATATATATATATATATATATATATATATATATATATATATATATATATATATATATATATATATATATATAAGTAGTGTAGCTTTGGAAAGCCCATAAAACTATAGATACTACTGTACATCTGATGTTCTTAACTTAGCATACGAAAACATTAAATGCTCATCAACGGGAATTTAAAAATACGTTTGCATAAGTGCCATATCTTAAAACAACGCGTTAAACTATCAATCAGGCATTCATTTTTTCTTCCTGAACTTTTTTACATTCAGGGTGGTCAATTAGGCTTTAAGCTTATATGGTCTTTTATATTTTCTAGTTAAAATAATTGATGTTAACCACAAATTAGCCGAAAACTGTTTCCCCTTTTCTGTGTTTGATCTTGTGCAGCCATTTTCCTTTTGGAGGCATATATGACCCGTTTGGCCTGAAGGAGTTAATATACTTTTTAAGACAAGGCTTTACATCTATGAACTTTTCAATAGTTTGTGGCTTAAAATCAGCAATTGATGCGTAGAAATATATCCGATCGATTGATCCAAACTTTTTGAAAATCCTTCTAGAAATAACAGAGATATTAACGCTCAAAACCTAAACACTTTTCGAGACGGTCGTAATGCGTTTTTTTTTAAATTGTGCACCAGTATAGAAAACAAAGACGTATTCCTACGTCAAAAATAAAAAATAAAAACAATAAAAAATGAAATGTTGAAAATCAAATAAGCATTGCGTAACAATTAATCTAACACATGATTAACCGAGATGCAGAGGACTCCACGACCTCTCTCGCATGTAACACAAATTAGAGTCTTTCTCTATTTCGCTCTTTCTCGCTATTTTTCTTTCTCACTCTTTCTCTCTCTCTCTGTCTCTCTCTCTCTCGGCCAGTGATTTTAAGTCAGTTTTGAGTCGTTTTTGACTCACTTTCGTCATTACTGTAGTCACTAAAATTTGAGTAAATGTAACTGAATTCGGTGAATTCGGCTGTGGTTCATAAAACCCGACACACCTTCGCTACAATTTACACAGTCACACATATTCTTTTCGCACTTTTTTAAAACGGTATTCATGTTTTTATGCTTAAATCTTGTACGTGCAGTTGCACGACATGGCGGTGACAACTTTTTTAATTCTGACTGGACAAAACGAGCAGTGGTACTGAATTGTGTTAAGATCATGTAAGTTTCAAGCGTTTAAGATGCAAACATAAGAGCGTATCGTATAATGTGTCTGTGTACAATCTAACACTCATTGGCCGGCAATGGTATTATGGAAGAAATCTGTTTACTACACTCTCTTAAGTGGCTATTTGAAGCAGCTTTAATCCGAGAGCTAGGAAGTGATAGCTCTACTGCAGATCCAGCAACCCAGAATGCCAGGAGAGTCACGCCCATTCCGAGATTACTTTCACATACAATAAGCCCCGGATGTAAACATAACCGATATCATTTGGATTAGGGCACTACACCGCACTTCCAGATTTGGAAATGTTAAATTTCCAAACCAGGCACGTATTTAGTATTTTAAAAAAATATGGTTATTTTTATATATATAGATAATCAGATAGATCTCACTCATGGTCGCCACCTTCATGACAGTACCTTGTCTATCCGTAAAAATTAAAAAAATCGACATTGATTCCTAATTAATTTCATCCATTCACGATACAATAAGCACAAAAATAAACATTGCTAAGCCGACCTTTAGATATGCAACATGCATAACAAAACTCTGCCCACCACGTTGTGGATGCATCTGAAATTATGTGCTAGCCTTTCATGCGCGTTGTTTTCTTTTGTTGCTTCTGCCAGCAAATGGCCGTTTATCACATTGCACTGGTCTTCTTTTTTCCACTATCCACTCTGCCAAAATCCAAATCCCCGCTATGAGACGACTTTATATCAAACTAGTTGATCCCGGTGCGAGCGTTGCTACGGCTGCAACTAAATGAATGAACATTACATAGAACTGACGTTTTTTTAATGAGTTTTTGTTTAGTAATAAGGAGTTCAAACTTCTATCAGAACATACTTCTTACCCAGACAATAAACACAGTTTGTGGCTTAGTTACCTGGATAATTCTAAGGATTGGTTGAAATTTGTTTTTGAATTCACCATAGAAACATTTCTTGCATTCAAAAAACCCGCATACCATTTTTGATACCATTTGCTTGATTATTTCTCAAGCTATGCAGAAATTTGTGTTTCATTTGTATGCGAGCCGGAAGGGGGAAGCGGTCTCAAACAATCATAAGAACCTTCCCCAGCCCCAAAAATACCTGCATACATATTTTCACTCCGATCGGTCAGACAGACAGTCAGACAGAAATCCATTTTAATATAAATAAAAATCCTGTTTCCAATAACCCCCAAATGCCAAATGTGGTTTCATTTACTAGAATAGTTCTCGAGTTATGCAGAAAATTGCTTTTCATCAGTTATGCAGAAAATTGTGTCAACATTTCTTGTCTTCAAAAATTCACCCATACCAATTTTGGTTCCATTTGCGTGATTAGTTCTCGAGTTTTTGTTTTGTGCAGGAATTTGTTTTTCATTTGCATGGGATCCCACCCTTTCTAGAAGCGGGAGGGCTCTCGAACTATAATAAGATGCTATCTCGGACCCAAAAAACACTGAATACAAATTTGCAAAGCAGTAGGTATAGTTCTCATGTTTGGTTAAAATTTGTTTCATTTGTATGAGAGCCCCCCTCTTTAGAGGGAGGAGGAGGTTTGAACCACCATTAAAACATTTCATGCCTTAAAAAACTCGTCCATTCCAAATTTGGTTCTATTTGCTTGATTATTTCTCGAGTTATGCAGAAATTTGGGTTCCATTTGTTTGAGAGCACCCCCTCCCCCCTTCCTCCTCATATGACGGAAGAGTCTCAAATCACCATAGAAACATATCCCTCCTTCAAAAACTTCCACATAAGAAATTTGGTTCCATTTCTCTTATTAGTTCTCGAGTTATGCAAGGATTTGCGTTTCATTTGAATAGGTTCCCCCCCTTTCAAAAAGGGGTCGGGGTCTCAAATCAACATAGAACAATTTTTAGTCTTCAAAACCCACCACATACTAAATTTGGTTCCATTTGCTTGATTAGTTCTCGAGTCATGCAGAATAGTGTATTTCATTTGTATCGGAGCTCCCCCCCCCCCCCCCCTTTAGGATGGGAAGGGGTCTCAAACCAACATAGAAACATTTTTTGTCTTTAAAAACCACCATATGCTAAATTTCGTTCCGTTTGCTTGATTAGTTCCCGAGTTATGCAGAATATTGTGTTTTATTTGTTTCGGAGCCCCCCCTTTTATGACGGGGAGGGTTCTCAAGCTACCATAAAAACCTTTTTTGCCTTCAAAAACTCACACATGCTAAAGTTGGTTTCTTTTGCTTGATTAGTTCCCGAGTTGTGTAGAAATTTGTGTTTCATTTGTATGGGAGCCCCCCTTTTCAGTGAAGGGAGGGGTCTCAAACCATCATAAGATTATTTTCCGGCCCCAAAAATCTCTGCATACAAAATTTCACGCCGATCGGTCCTTCCGCTCGCGAGTTAAATCGTGACAAAGGAAACCCCAACTCATTTTTATTATATAGATTTCAAAACTGCTTATAATCATCGATTCACTGGCGACAAAGCGGAAAAACGCTCTATAACACACACTTAAAAATAAAACTAAGCTAAAGAGCGTGTCGTTTAATTACACACTAAGAAATTAATTATTTACACGAGACCTAAGTCATCTGTGTTAAAAGTTGGGGAACGTAAACAAAGACTTCGTGTAGAATTACCTCTCTTGAAACTGACACATACTCAAGTCGACAGAAGGTGTGTTTGATTTTATTTTCTCATCTATTTCAACTCCTTCTTATGTGATTCTTATGTGCAAGAGGCGGTTGCATGTGTAGATGTTATCAGCTGCAAAAATCAATTTATGCTGAAAGATTGTAATGAATATGATATAACTTTTCACGAAGGCAGTGCTTCTTGCTATTTACGGTATATCAAAATGAAAATTGCATTCAACCATTTATTGAGTCAACATCAATGAAGGTTCATATTACAGCGTAAATAATTTTAATATATTTTTTTCTATGTAGGATTTTTAAAACTTCATGCATAGACAATCTTGTTCGTTCACGAAACATTATTCATCTTTTACGCAAAACGTGGTTTGTAAACAAGGATGTCATGTAAATTAATGTTATCCGAAACCTACACAAATGCAAGTTGACAAAGTATAGGTTTGATTGTTGTGATTTTCTAAACCCTTTCCACTGATTCGTATGTCCTGAAGCATGCTTGCATGTGTCAGTCACAGGGCATCGAAATTTACTTGGCCTTTTGGCAGTTGCCTTTAGGGTGCGAAGGATGAACAATGTCTTGCATGAAAATAGTAATTTTTGAGAGGATAGTGGAATATTTCTCTTATTTAAAAAAAAATGCATTCAAATTGATTCAGAAGAAAACCTTATTTCTGGGCTACAAACCTCCCAAGGGAAATGGTTCAAAAGCTTAATGCATATGGGTTAAGAACAGTCATTAAATTTCAAGTTTGCAGTAGTTTTGTTTCCTTCTATGCAGAATTTTTAATGTTTACCTCAAAACAGAACCAATCAAAACACTTTGTGAATCACGCCATCTTCAAATTCACAATGTTGAACTGATCAGCGGCTATACCACAGTAAATTTGTTATTTTTGAAAAATTTCATAGGAAGCCTATTTGCTGACCACATTGAAATAACTTCGCACCTTTCGATCTTCCTAATAAGTGTGTCTCCCAGTCAAGCCGTCATCGTCGTTGCCGTCGTGGTCGTAGTCATCGCAACCAATCGCGACGTGCGTCGAATGCCAAGTTTATGTGTTCATTTAGTTTAAACTCATCCAGCGGTCGTCGTCGAACAGTGGTCGAAAAATTGCAAGTAGTGGCAGTATTTTAAATCTTTAATTGAAAATGTGTCCCTATGGGGAAGGATGTAAGATGGTATTTCAAGAAGATGCATGATCTATTTTTTCAACATGAACTTGTAACCAGATCATTGTTTACTTGTTCATAGCTTGAAAGTTGAATTAATGTTTGAATAACATCCACTTCCAGTCAATCACATGATTTTAAAGGCAGTCCAGATAATCCCTTCTTGCCAGATCGGAAAAAGGTATTACATTTTAGTCGATAACCTTCTTCCAGATCGGGTTAGATTGAAATTAAAACTTCAAAAATAATGTGGTATTTTAATAGTTTTGACCACTCTTACAAGTGAAGGCTTTCCTCTGTGCATCGTCTTGGCCAAATCGTTTGGCATTCTGCGTTCGACTCTCCGTCGCCGTGCCGATCAGTCAAACAGACGCGTACACATGCTGATGAGCTAAAAGGCCAAACCCTTTTGCAGCTTTCAAACGCATAGTAACCCTATTTTCAAGTATCTTCTGTTGTTGACTTGCCATATTATCACATTACAGTGATGGATAAACTGTGTCATTCATGAGGCAACGGAGACGGAACACAAAGGTCACATTAACGATAGAAACGAATTTATACTTTTCGGCGATGACGATCAGTGTGCGAGATGGCGAATGGGCGACTTATCGGTTTGGTATTTGTTTTGTCGTCTCGAGTTCTGCCGAGATATTCCGATGGCAAATATCAATCATGTGAAACAATAAACGTTGAAAAATATTACTACCTGTTGGCAGTTAATAGCAGTCCGGTCTGTCACACCTTCCTGCCATGCAATCCAGCGTCCGTGCCGATCGTTCTATAGTAGGGCGCGAGACGTACGTGTGAATCAAGCTGGAAGGTCTCTTCCATCAAGTAAACAAAGAAGTGCAGCTACCGTAGGGTGACATGGGTTCAAAATGGCAATTCAAATGACGGAATCATTTTCGATGCAAAACTACCCCTCTTGCCGGTACGGCAGACTAGTTACTGTTACGACTGGTGCGCTGTGAGTTCAGCAGCTGAAGCACTCACAGCACAATGCGGACCAACCGAGTACCGCATAGTGTCACGTACCCGTCTGAATGACCGATCAATTTTAGAATAAATTATTAACCTATCGCTTGCACCCTGGTCGCGGTGCGTAAATTGCGAGATTGTTTGCCAAAAAATGTAACCCTCGCAACAACTTTTCCGCATTCTCCCATCCATCCTTCTATGCCAACAAGAATTTGTCTTCCATTCGAGTGATTGACTGATTGTGGTGACTGTCGTAGAATCGCAATGATGGTTCCTTATTTTCTGAAGATTTGCAAACAACGGTTTGAGAACGTTGGATGGCGAATTAATTGGATGGTACGTTTTTATGACTGAACAATGCGAATAACACATTGCTCCTGATCGAAGTGGTCATCAAGGTGAGAGAGGTTTTAGCATGGTGCTGCTTTAAGCCGTACACGTCCTCTGGGTCATAGGGAACAGACACAAAACGGTAAAATTGTCATCGGGCGCACTTTGTTACAGTCAGTTGCAGTCTGGCTGGATTGTTAGACAGAGTCCGCTGGATTCATTATGGGTAGAATGTGCAAGTGAATGGTACAATAGTTATACAATTATATAGTAGCTTATAGTTCGGACGTCAATTTGAACAAATTTTTAAACCCATTTTTAGTGCAGAAAAACAAAAATAACGCTCATGTTATGGTACTCATTGAACCCACATTCAATTGTCAATTTAAATGTTTGTAATATGTTCGGTTGTCATGTGTTCAACATTTAAACATTGCCGCCATGTGTTTAGTCCTAAACAGATGTTGATAGTGTTCTTTCAACGATGTGCATAGGGTGTTCCAGTAATTCTAAGCACGATTTGTAAATAACAACACTACTCGGTTGCGGTCAGAGCCCAATAAGTTTCAATTGGTCGCAATGCACTGATGCCAAATCCGCCCGAAACCATACTGGATTATTATGTTTCCGCCCCAACATTCTCGAACGTAAACATCAGCAGTCATCCTACATGGATAAAAAGAAACATTGAATTTTCTGCATTATCTATTGCACATAGAAGGAATGCTAGATTTGGCAGAAGATGATGGAATATCTCATGTCAATTTAAGCCACGTAACGCCTGAATATAGCCTGTTGTATGAAAGATTGCAAACAATTTCGTTATTTACGCCTCCTTTGGTTTGGAACACAGCAGTTTATCGTATAATTTACGGGCGCTTGGTTTGACAGATGCTGCTTTCGTTTCACACGTTTTGGTTTCTTCTGCTTCTTGAAAGTCTTTAGTCCATTTCGTTTCCTTACTCAGTCGACGTTACTCTACGGAATTCACAGTTTTTTGGTCACATCTCGTACGGAAGTACCCTAGGTTTTGGTACACAGGGCCCGGTTTACGTCCAGATTGTTTCATGCCTGAATGGATGACTCCTAACTATACTTCCGAATCGCGTAACAAACTGCTCCGATTTTCACATCTTCCATTTTCACCAACTGACTCAGCGAAACGTTACGAAAAGTACGGCATTTGTACACGATTGCATCAAAATCGTGCCTAGACTTTCTGGGACACCCTATATTTATTGCTAGATATTAAAAAAAAACCTAGCAGCATATTTGTAGCGAATTAGTTCAAATAACCGATATGCAACTAAGTTGAGTCCCAATCAAGTTGCTGTAACGTGTATTGACGTATGTGTGTTGCATAGGAAGGGTTGACGCGTTACAGAAATTTGATAACTTCTTGAAAAGAAGTATGAATCTAAAGAAAATCTCATTGTTACTGAAATAAATATTTTGTTCGATGAACTTAGTGCTTCTTTACAGTAATTTCATTCGTTTTTTGCACATGAACCACAATCTTGAGAAGATAGGACATAAGAGCACTGGTTCATTCCTTTCTATCAACGTACACTGAAAAAAGATTTTAGTTTATACTACAAAATCAATCGTTTAACTCACCTGAGTATTCGTTGTTTTCTAAAAAGAAATTGATTTGTACCACATATGAAGCTGATTTTGTATCACATGCGCTGTAAAAAGAACGAAGCATTTATACATTTAAAAAGAACAATCGTACATTGAACGAAAACCATGCACAGAAATACGACAATTTTGTTGTAATAAAAGAAAAAAGATACGTCTCGCTGACACTTACCGTTGCATGCAACTTTGACAGTTCTGCGTTATCAACTCAATATGAACATAAAAAAATAGCGCAACCGTGGAAAGTGAGATTGTGATTTTGGGAAATATTTCTTGGTATAGACTGTTACTGAATCCGTGGTTCACCCCTCTAGGCTATGGTATCACTTTACTTGATAAATAAAGTCAAAACATTTGACTCGAAAAGTGTGACGCTTTCAATTTTTTTCGAGAAAAACAAATGATTTTTGCCGCCATAGTAGCAACACCATCATGTTCGGGTATGATAGAAGGGGAACAGTGGTTGGCTGGTTCACACGAAATTCATTTTGTACATTGTATGAATAAGGTTAATGACAAGCATTTCAAGGATGACATGGAGTACGATTTTTGCTTACAATTTATGATATATGTGTTCAATGTACGAAAACTGTGAAACGAGCGTAGGCGAATTTATGAAAAAATATTTTCAGTGTAGCTGTCGATTTTTTCAAAAGTAGATTCTGAACTATACATCTCTCGATTGTGTACCATAACGCAGACCCTTTCCAAAGTCAGCATGAGAAAAAAACTCGATTTAGGCACCTGCAGATACTACAAATATGGATCCCGCCACTAAGTGCACTTTTTTAGTAGCATGCTATTCTATTTGTTCATAAATATGAAAACTAGAGAGGATGGCCTTCCAACAGCAGTTAATCATGTAGATTAACTTGCTTGGACACTCCAGTTTACAAAGCTGTCTCTGAGCCTTCGAAAATTGCCATACTTCCTTTTAAAATCATTGAATCTTCCAAATGAAAGTTTCTTCAAAATTATTCAATGTACGTGGGCCAGAGGAGATCCCTTCATTCCTACCAAGGAAACGCTCTATGTTTCTCTTTACTCCTTTACTTATACATTTCGCTTCGACTTAGCAAATTTCCAGCTATCTGAAAATCCTGATCCTACTTTTCTCCAGATCACCACGGTTTTATCACACGAGATTGGTCTCTGCATTTCTTCGTGCCTCCGGACGCAGATTTTGTGTTCTCGGATTTATAATGCAAAAAGGCAATATGATTCCGCTACAGCTGGATAAGTTTGGCGTTTCGAAAAGATTCGCGCACTGGTTTGAATCTTAAATGATAATTGTAATACTTTGGTAAACATTTATACAAGTAATTGGATTGATCTTATCTTCTGGTTGTCTACTATTTGAAGCAGATGAAGTCAAAACGAAGTATTGTATCATTTAGTGTGTTCATAAATGCAGTTTTTTTTTTATGTTTTGACAAGAAAATCACTAAATAATTAAGAAAGTAATGAAATATGTTATCAGCATGCAACCCTAGGCGTGGAAAGCAAGATCTGCTAAAACCAAAGATGTGAATTGATAGGTCCGTAAGAGCACGGTAGGTTGTGAAATTGAATAAACGTTATTGAATTTGGTCGTAGGACATCCGATCGAGCACACAATCTCTTGCCTAGCTATCCCAGTGAGGGGTAGGCAAGGGAAGGGGATCCGCTTGACAGACAAAATAGTGCGTGCTTGATCGTTTTCATATACCGCCAATGGCACAGAGCAGTTCTAGCGATATGACATCTCTGTTTAACACTTTTAACACAAGTGACGCTCAATTTCAACTTCTTCTATTAAACTTCACAACGTGCCGTGCTATTACATCCAATACCTTCTCTTCACATATTTGTTTCTAGCAGAAATTGCTGTCCACTAGGGTTGCATGTCGATAAGAAGGATGTTTCCATTTCAAACATTATAATTGATTACGTGCTTCATGCAACAACAGAAAACACCATTAGTATAATGAAATAAGCTAATTGATCAATAAATAAATGCATGGATGAAAATGGCTGAGGAATAAAATAATAACATCGATATGTGAATGCACAAATTGATACATAAATTAAAAAATTATAAGCAAAAAGAAACAAACTTACAGTAAATGCATAAAAAATGAATTGAAATAAATATATAAGAAAAGTCAACAAACTAAGAAGGAAATCTATATGAATATATAAATACATAAATATGTTCTTAACAAAATTAGTTAATGCAATGAAAATCATGATAACGATAAAACATTATTAGTTTTAAATGTATACATCAAATAATAAACGAATAAATGATCAAAAATATAGATAAACAAACAATTTATAAAAGGAATGATTAAAAAGTAAAACATTTGCATCAATTAAATTGTAAATAAGTTAAATCTAATTAAAGAAATACATACAAAGCAAAAAGGAACAAACTTACAGTAAATGCATAAGAAATGAATTGAAATAAATATATAAGAAGAAGTCAACAAACTAAGAAGGAAATCTTTATGAACCTATAAAAACATAAACATGTTCTTAACAAAATTAGTAAATGCAATGTTAATAATGATAACGATAGAAACGTTATTACTTTAAAATATATACATCAAATAATAAACGAATAAATGATCAAAAAATAGACAAACAGGCAATCAATAAAACAAGTGAATAAAAAGTAAAACATTTGCTTCAATTAATTTGTAAATAAATTAAATTAAATTAAAGAAATACATTCAAATTTAAAATATATAAATCGATAAGAAAATCTGAATCAATATAATTAATTTATAATTTCTTAATATGTTAAGCAAAGGCATTGGAACATAAAAAAAAAATATTGAATGAATAAAAGAAAATCTTAAAAAAAAGCATTCTTTAAAATTCTTCAATACGGCTGCATGACGTATGAAGCCATAAAGAAGCATTTTAACTTATATATTTTATTTTATTCATTCATTCGTTTTTTTTAAGTTTGTTTATGAAGTTCATTTAAGTGTTCTTTAAAGCCACAGCTTTTAATTAAAAACTTAAACTCATAATTAACGCGTATCCTCTACAGCAACCGTATGAATATCCCACAAAATATTGGGAATCCAAACCTAGACTGTCCGCTTGGAAAACCCATGCCTTCACTGACTGTAATATGAGCCCCACATAAAAAGTAATTAGTTAGCAGTCTGTTACTTTAACTTAACTTCATTTTAAGTAATAAGAAAAAAAAGTAAAATTATAAGACAATAACAATGAATAAAAAGATTAAATAATAAACAAATAAAGAAATACATTAAATAAAGAATTTGTTTTTAAGTTAATGTAAAGTTATCTTATAATTCAAATATATATCCTCACTTCTTGTATCACTTGCAATGTGCACAGTTAGATAGAAACATGTTATTTTATTGGATGTCTTATGCACATATATGAAATGCTCAATTTTAGCATAAATTCATGGGATATTACATAAGAAATCAAGCCAGATGTCGCCAAATGAAAGATTGCAAACAATTTCGCTGTTCCCGCTTGCTCTGGTTTTAAGTTGAACGCGTCTGTTAAAAAAAAATCTGTGAAGAGATGCAATAATTCCTCCCTTTTTTCTACACGGTAATAGAAAAGTACCCAAATAGTTTGAATTATCTATTGTTAGGTAAAAATTGAACAAGTACATTACCAGATTTTAATTAACTAGCTAAGGAAATTATTGAATACCTTCTGATGAGAAATTATTCCAATATAATCAATGTGTAACGTTTCGTCTTTTGTCTTCGGTGAACTTGTGGTCAACATACCAGTGAATTAAAGTTCGGACTGCTTTATTTCACACAATGGGTTTACTTAAGTCTTCAAATTCCGTTGGTTGATTTTTTTTTCACTCTCTAGAAAGTTGGTTTTTCCTACTGGTAGGCTTAAATCATTGACCTAGAAGTAGGTAATTGGCTTCTTTTACTTTTGCCATGCGTAGGCTTTGCTGTCGGGATCGAAAGTAGGATCACACCTTTCAATGCGATTTGAATAAAATCCCATAACTCTGCCGAGATCTCGAGAGTGTTGTCAAACCTTTCGTGAACTGTGAACTAATATGTGCACTTAAGTTAACCCTGTTTATGAAATGAAGCAACCCGATTTATAATTCACTGGTTTTCTTTCCCGACCCATTCTTTTCATTCTCATTTTTAAACGGCGACTGATGTGTATTGATTTGTCGTAAGCTGTTTGAAATCGAATCATATAAGTGTTTTTTATGTCTATGGCATCTCTGCCAAATTTGCCTGTTATTGTCGACCAGCTCTTTTGCAATCCTTCGCTAGCGGCATGGTTTTAGTGAAACAACAACGTGATCGAGATTCCCTTGAAAAACTCAAATCCATACTATGTTAAACACATAGACATTGCTTGACTATTTCTATGAAAATATTGGCATTCTCTACTAGCGCTGGAGAAACTGTTGTGCCCTCGGCACCAGTTCGATTTCCATCATCAGAAACAGATTTCAAATCCCAAATGGTCACACGCTTTCCATTGGACCGCCCAACTCCGGTCGTCCGGTCGTCCGGCAGCCGGTGATGACCGACCGGATCATGTCGCGACACATTTCGCACCGATCTTGACCGCATCAACAGGTAAAAGAGCAGCAACAAAAACTACTGACCATCGCGGTAGTGGTCTTGGCCGGTCGACGGAAGAGAGACAGACGAGAATCTTGTCCTCACCATCTGTAATAAAGCAGAAAACCACAAAGCCCCCAATGAACTCGGGAAGGCGCGCGCGTGGGAAACCAATCGAGAACAGAATCTACCACTATTCTGTGACCAAATCAGGGACGTGCGGGGGGGAACACTCTCTTGTAGAAAAAAAAGCAGATCTATGAACTGGAAGGATGGAAACGAAAAAAAAAATTAAATCACTGGGAGAACTGGAACTGGAAGAATGGATGTGGAAATAAAACTCAGCTCAGATAAAGCGACCCCGGGGACTTGGAGTGCCCTGGCTGTCCCAGGTGATACAGAAAAGTCACTCTCTGTTAATGTGCTGTTTATTATGTTGGTGCTTCGCGTCGTCGCATCTTTGGTCTCGCGGGTTTATCGGGACGCTCTGCAACGGTCGTTCAGTCAGACCAAAAAAAAAAACACCCAACAACGAAGAGCTGCAGCAGCACTAGAAGAACAGGTCCGTAGAGAGCCCCAAGAATGTTTCTCCCCTCAGGAAATCTTTCAACAACTCCTCTCCCCTTGCCGTAGCAACAGATGCTATAACGACATCTCCACCTCGAAGTCAGCATTCCGAAAGGTCAAATAATATCATCACATACATAATAGCTATGGGCATACAAGCTTCAGATGTTTCTATTTTCCATTTTATCTATTATTTCGTTATTTTCACCATGTCAGAGAAGTTTGTCTTGTCTCAGCTTCCATTCGACGAGAGAGAAGTTCACAGCTATGTTTGCATAATAATAGCGCTCATCGTCTGAGAGACAGGTACGTATGGCCATCATCATCATCATCGACGGCGTAAGACGAACGAGAAGAAAAGATCAAGCCTATTTCGAATATGATATGCGGCGGCAACACGCACTTCGCTTCGCTTCGCCGGCGGCCTTCCTTGTTGTTGTGAACGCTGGTATGGCAACGGACAGCAGTTACAGCAGTTATGGTGGTTATGCTTCCTTATGGTTTTAACTAACGCCGCGCAGTTAACAGTTGCCCTGGCGCGTTACTTCGCCCCGTTGTAACAGCAACTGATTTAACGCTTCTGCGCCGCCGGATTATTGTGCCTTCGTTGTGCCTTGGCGCCAGCAACTATTGATTCTTCGTTATGATTAACTATTGTGCTTGTTGTGCTTAACCGCGGTTGCTGATTCTTAACGGACAGTTGCTGATTATGCGCTAACAGTTACTTAACGGATTTAACTAACGGTACTTAACGTTATTCTTGCTGGCGTTGGTTAGTTATTTAACGTTGTTGATTATTCTTGTTATTGGTTGTACTTACGTTCAACGCTTGCTTCTTTATTGTGGCGTTCAACTACAACGCTGAGCAGCTTTAACTTAACGATTGCTGTGGTTAACAGTTATGGCATGATTTAACGCGATTTAACGTTACTTGTATTGATTCGTTGAAAACGGTGCCTTTTTTTTTTTTATTATGTTTGATGATCGTTGATCATTATTATTTGATGTTGTTTGGATCAAATTTGATGATCATTTGATTGTTTGAAGATGATCAAATCAAATTGATCCAGATCCAGATCCAGGTTTGATCTTCTCTGGCAGCAGTGGCAGGAAAAATAAACATCAACAATGCCCAGCAGCCCAGCCAGCGTGATGATGTGCTGATCATTGAAGGACAGATGCCAGCGCTGTCACCGGCATCAGCAGTTTCTGTGAAAAATGTAGGCTCTCTACGGACCTGTTCTTCTAGTGCTGCTGCGGCGCTCCGTTGTTGGGTGTTTTTTTTTTGGGTCTGATAACATTTTCGCTACAGCGTATCGCGCAGAATAGTACGACGACAACAATAAACAACACGTGCTGAAGTGACTTTTCTGTATCACCTAGGCAGCCAGGGCTCAACGATCTTTATCTGAGCGGACTATTTCACATCCAGTTCAGCCAGTGTTGAGCCCGCCGTTCAGTCTCTTTTTCTGCAGAGGTGTTCCCCCGCATCTGATCTGGAATAGTGGTGAATTCTGATTCTCGGTGTTGCAGCACTTCCCAGGCTGTGATTTTCTGCTTTGTCCACGGACAGATTCTCATCTTGACTCTCTTTCACCGACCAGACCATACCGTGATCGACAATTTTGTTGCTAACTCTTTACCTGTTGATCATTATAAGTAATGTCTTGACATGTCGTCATCTGTGCCGAGCACTGGTGCTGACCAGGCCAGGCGATTCAATGAAAGCGTCGACCATTTGGGTTTAATCTGTTGTTATGAGCAGTCTCCAACGTAACGAAATCACCGTCTTGCGAAATAATTAATAATGTACATGTGTTTAACGCTGTATGGTGCAGGCACTCGAAGTCGTCATTGTTCTTCTCATGCCACTAACTTTGGTGCAAAAGCTGGTCGACAATAACAGGCAAATTTGGCAGAGATGCCATAGACATAAAAAACACTTATATGATTCGATTTCAAACAGCTTACGACAAATCAATACACATCAGTCGCCGTTTAAAAATGAGAATGAAAAGAATGGGTCGGGAAAGAAAACCAGTGAATTATAAATCGGGTTGCTTCATTTCATAAACAGGGTTAACTTAAGTGCACATATTAGTTCACAGTTCACGAAAGGTTTGACAACACTCTCGAGATCTCGGCAGAGTTATGGGATTTTATTCAAATCGCATTGAAAGGTGTGATCCTACTTTCGATCCCGACAGCAAAGCCTACGCATGGCAAAAGTAAAAGAAGCCAATTACCTACTTCTAGGTCAATGATTTAAGCCTACCAGTAGGAAAAACCAACTTTCTAGAGAGTGAAAAAAAAATCAACCAACGGAATTTGAAGACTTAAGTAAACCCATTGTGTGAAATAAAGCAGTCCGAACTTTAATTCACTGGTATGTTGACCACAAGTTCACCGAAGACAAAAGACGAAACGTTACGCATTGATTATATTAGAATAATTACTCATCAGAAGGTATTGAATAATTCCCTTAGCTAGTTAATTAAAATCTGGTAATGTACTTGTTCAATTTTTACCTAACAATAGATAATTCAAACTATTTGGGTACTTTTCTATTACCGTGTAGAAAAAAGGGAGGAATTATTGCATCTCTTCACAGATTTTTTTTTAACAGACGCGTTCAACTTAAAACCAGAGCAAGCAGGAACAGCGAAATTGTTTGCAATCTTTCATTTGGCGACATCTGGCTTGATTTCTTATGTAATATCCCATGAATTTATGCTAAAATTGAGCATTTCATATATGTGCATAAGACATCCAATAAAATAACATGTTTCTATCTAACTGTGCACATTGCAAGTGATACAAGAAGTGAGGATATATATTTGAATTATAAGATAACTTTACATTAACTTAAAAACAAATTCTTTATTTAATGTATTTCTTTATTTGTTTATTATTTAATCTTTTTATTCATTGTTATTGTCTTATAATTTTACTTTTTTTCTTATTACTTAAAATGAAGTTAAGTTAAAAGTAACAGACTGCTAACTAATTACTTTTTATGTGGGGCTCATATTACAGTCAGTGAAGGCATGGGTTTTCCAAGCGGACAGTCTAGGTTTGGATTCCCAATATTTTGTGGGATATTCATACGGTTGCTGTAGAGGATACGCGTTAATTATGAGTTTAAGTTTTTAATTAAAAGCTGTGGCTTTAAAGAACACTTAAATGAACTTCATAAACAAACTTAAAAAAAACGAATGAATGAATAAAATAAAATGTATAAGTTAAAATGCTTCTTTATGGCTTCATACGTCATGCAGCCGTATTGAAGAATTTTAAAGAATGCTTTTTTTTAAGATTTTCTTTTATTCATTCAATAATTTTTTTTTATGTTCCAATGCCTTTGCTTAACATATTAAGAAATTATAAATTAATTATATTGATTCAGATTTTCTTATCGATTTATATATTTTAAATTTGAATGTATTTCTTTAATTTAATTTAATTTATTTACAAATTAATTGAAGCAAATGTTTTACTTTTTAATCACTTGTTTTATTGATTGCCTGTTTGTCTATTTTTTTGATCATTTATTCGTTTATTATTTGATGTATATATTTTAAACTAATAACGTTTCTATCGTTATCATTATTAACATTGCATTTACTAATTTTGTTAAGAACATGTTTATGTTTTTATAGATTCATATAGATTTCCTTCTTAGTTTGTTGACTTCCTCTTATATATTTATTTCAATTCATTTCTTATGCATTTACTGTAAGTTTGTTCCTTTTTGCTTTGTATGTATTTCTTTAATTAGATTTAATTTATTTACAATTTAATTGATGCAAATGTTTTACTTTTTAATCATTCCTTTTATAAATTGTTTGTTTATCTATATTTTTGATCATTTATTCGTTTATTATTTGATGTATACATTTAAAACTAATAATGTTTTTATCGTTATCATGATTTTCATTGCATTAACTAATTTTGTTAAGAACATATTTATGTATTTATATATTCATATAGATTTCCTTCTTAGTTTGTTGACTTTTTCTTATATATTTATTTCAATTCATTTTTTATGCATTTACTGTAAGTTTGTTTCTTTTTGCTTATAATTTTTTAATTTATGTATCAATTTGTGCATTCACACATCGATGTTATTATTTTATTCCTCAGCCATTTTCATCCATGCATTTATTTATTGATCAATAAGCTTATTTCATTATACTAATGGTGTTTTCTGTTGTTGCATGAAGCACGTAATCAATTATAATGTTTGAAATGGAAACATCCTTCTTATCGACATGCAACCCTAGTGGACAGCAATTTCTGCTAGAAACAAATATGTGAAGAGAAGGTATTGGATGTAATAGCACGGCACGTTGTGAAATTTAATAGAAGAAGTTGAAATTGAGCGTCACTTGTGTTAAAAGTGTTAAACAGAGATGTCATATCGCTAGAACTGCTCTGTGCCATTGGCGGTATATGAAAACGATCAAGCACGCACTATTTTGTCTGTCAAGCGGATCCCCTTCCCTTGCCTACCCCTCACTGGGATAGCTAGGCAAGAGATTGTGTGCTCGATCGGATGTCCTACGACCAAATTCAATAACGTTTATTCAATTTCACAACCTACCGTGCTCTTACGGACCTATCAATTCACATCTTTGGTTTTAGCAGATCTTGCTTTCCACGCCTAGGGTTGCATGTTGATAACATATTTCATTACTTTCTTAATTATTTAGTGATTTTCTTATCAAAACATAAAAAAACTGCATTTATGAACACACTAAATGATACAATACTTCGTTTTGACTTCATCTGCTTCAAATAGTAGACAACCAGAAGATAAGATCAATCCAATTACTTGTATAAATGTTTACCAAAGTATTACAATTATCATTTAAGATTCAAACCAGTGCGCGAATCTTTTCGAAACGCCAAACTTATCCAGCTGTAGCGGAATCATATTGCCTTTTTGCATTATAAATCCGAGAACACAAAATCTGCGTCCGGAGGCACGAAGAAATGCAGAGACCAATCTCGTGTGATAAAACCGTGGTGATTTGGAGAAAAGTAGGATCAGGATTTTCAGATAGCTGGAAATTTGCTAAGTCGAAGCGAAATGTATAAGTAAAGGAGTAAAGAGAAACATAGAGCGTTTCCTTGGTAGGAATGAAGGGATCTCCTCTGGCCCACGTACATTGAATAATTTTGAAGAAACTTTCATATGGAAGATTCAATGATTTTAAAAGGAAGTATGGCAATTTTCGAAGGCTCACAGACAGCTTTGTAAACTGGAGTGTCCAAGCAAGTTAATCTACATGATTAACTGCTGTTGGAAGGCCATCCTCTCTAGTTTTCATATTTATGAACAAATAGAATAGCATGCTACTAAAAAAGTGCACTTAGTGGCGGGATCCATATTTGTAGTATCTTCAGGTGCCTAAATCGAGTTTTTTTCTCATGCTGACTTTGGAAAGGGTCTGCGTTATGGTACACAATCGAGAGATGTATAGTTCAGAATCTACTTTTGAAAAAATCGACAGCTACACTGAAAATATTTTTTCATAAATTCGCCTACGCTCGTTTCACAGTTTTCGTACATTGAACACATATATCATAAATTGTAAGCAAAAATCGTACTCCATGTCATCCTTGAAATGCTTGTCATTAACCTTATTCATACAATGTACAAAATGAATTTCGTGTGAACCAGCCAACCACTGTTCCCCTTCTATCATACCCGAACATGATGGTGTTGCTACTATGGCGGCAAAAATCATTTGTTTTTCTCGAAAAAAATTGAAAGCGTCACACTTTTCGAGTCAAATGTTTTGACTTTATTTATCAAGTAAAGTGATACCATAGCCTAGAGGGGTGAACCACGGATTCAGTAACAGTCTATACCAAGAAATATTTCCCAAAACCACAATCTCACTTTCCACGGTTGCGCTATTTTTTTATGTTCATATTGAGTTGATAACGCAGAACTGTCAAAGTTGCATGCAACGGTAAGTGTCAGCGAGACGTATCTTTTTTCTTTTATTACAACAAAATTGTCGTATTTCTGTGCATGGTTTTCGTTCAATGTACGATTGTTCTTTTTAAATGTATAAATGCTTCGTTCATTTGATAGCGCATGTGATACAAAATCAGCTTCATATGTGGTACAAATCAATTTCTTTTTAGAAAACAACGAATACTCAGGTGAGTTAAACGATTGATTTTGTAGTATAAACTAAAATCTTTTTTCAGTGTACGTTGATAGAAAGGAATGAACCAGTGCTCTTATGTCCTATCTTCTCAAGATTGTGGTTCATGTGCAAAAAACGAATGAAATTACTGTAAAGAAGCACTAAGTTCATCGAACAAAATATTTATTTCAGTAACAATGAGATTTTCTTAAGATTCATACTTCTTTTCATGGAGTTATCAAATTTCTGTAACGCGTCAACCCTTCCTATGCAACACACATACGTCAATACACGTTACAGCAACTTGATTGGGACTCAACTTAGTTGCATATCGGTTATTTGAACTAATTCGCTACAAATATGCTGCTAGGTTTTTTTAATATCTAGCAATAAATATAGGGTGTCCCAGAAAGTCTAGGCACGATTTTGATGCAATCGTGTACAAATGCCGTACTTTTCGTAACGTTTCGCTGAGTCAGTTGGTGAAAACGGAAGATGTGAAAATCGGAGCAGTTTGTTACGCGATTCGGAAGTATAGTTAGGAGTCATCCATTCAGGCATGAAACAATCTGGACGTAAACCGGGCCTGTGTACCAAAACCTAGGGTACTTCCGTACGAGATGTGACCAAAAAACTGTGAATTCCGTAGAGTAACGTCGACTGAGTAAGGAAACGAAATGGACTAAAGACTTTCAAGAAGCAGAAGAAACCAAAACGTGTGAAACGAAAGCAGCATCTGTCAAACCAAGCGCCCGTAAATTATACGATAAACTGCTGTGTTCCAAACCAAAGCAGGCGTAAATAACGAAATTGTTTGCAATCTTTCATACAACAGGCTAGATTCAGGCGTTACGTGGCTTAAATTGACATGAGATATTCCATCATCTTCTGCCAAATCTAGCATTCCTTCTATGTGCAATAGATAATGCAGAAAATTCAATGTTTCTTTTTATCCATGTAGGATGACTGCTGATGTTTACGTTCGAGAATGTTGGGGCGGAAACATAATAATCCAGATATGGTTTCGGGCGGATTTGGCATCAGTGCATTGCGACCAATTGAAACTTATTGGGCTCTGACCGCAACCGAGTAGTGTTGTTATTTACAAATCGTGCTTAGAATTACTGGAACACCCTATGCACATCGTTGAAAGAACACTATCAACATCTGTTTAGGACTAAACACATGGCGGCAATGTGTAAATGTTGAACACATGACAACCGAACATATTACAAACATTTAAATTGACAATTGAATGTGGGTTCAATGAGTACCATAACATGAGCGTTATTTTTGTTTTTCTGCACTAAAAATGGGTTTAAAAATTTGTTCAAATTGACGTCCGAACTATAAGCTACTCTATAATTGTATAACTATTGTACCATTCACTTGCACATTCTACCCATAATGAATCCAGCGGACTCTGTCTAACAATCCAGCCAGACTGCAACTGACTGTAACAAAGTGCGCCCGATGACAATTTTACCGTTTTGTGTCTGTTCCCTATGACCCAGAGGACGTGTACGGCTTAAAGCAGCACCATGCTAAAACCTCTCTCACCTTGATGACCACTTCGATCAGGAGCAATGTGTTATTCGCATTGTTCAGTCATAAAAACGTACCATCCAATTAATTCGCCATCCAACGTTCTCAAAACCGTTTTGCACAGTGGGCAAGAACTGATGAAAACTAAGGAAAAAATCTGTAACTTTTGTCGCTTTTAAGCGCGGCTTGTAAACAAGGCCATTTCGGCTTGGAAATTGTCTGGGAAATCGAATGGAACTGGTTTCAATCACCGCACTGATATGGTTGTGGAGTTATAGAGCTTATTTTACCCCACTTACCCTTATATTCTTGAATAATTTATAGATATATTTGCATGGAGTCGCTCAAGATCAACAAAATAGTGCTAACCCCATGTGAAATTTCCTGGAAAATCGAATAGAAGCTGTTTCACTAACCGCACGGCTCTGTGAACGAAGATATGGCTGGTTTTACCCCACTTCCCTAGTATTCTTGAATAGTTTATAGATATCTTTGCTCGAAGTTGCTCAAAATCAACAAAATAGTGCTAATCCCATGTGAAATTTCCTGGAAAATCGAATAAAGGTTGTTTCAACCACCGCACAACTCTGTGAACAGAGATATGGCTGGTTTTACCCCACTTCCCCTTATATTATTGAATAATGTATAGATATCTTTGTTCGGAGTCTCTCAAGATCAACAAAATAGGACTATTCCTATGTAAAATTTCCTGAAAAATCGAATAGAAGCTGTTGCAACCACCGCACGCCTCTGTGAAGTGAGATTTGGCTGATTTTACCCCACTTCCCCTTATATTGTTGAATAATTTATAGATATCTTTGCTCGGAGTCGCTCAAGATCAAGAAAATAGGACTATTCCCATGTGAAATTTCCTGAAAAATCGAATAGAAGCTGTTGCAACCACCGCACGACTTTGTGAACAGAGATATGGCTGGTTTTACCCCACTTCCCCTTATATTATTGAATAATGTATAGATATCTTTGCTAGGAGTCTCTCAAGATCAACAAAATAGGACTATTCCTATGTAAAATTTCCTGAAAAATCAAATAGAAGCTGTTGCAACCACCGCACGCCTCTGTGAAGAGAGATATGGCTGATTTTACCCCACTTCCCCTTATATTATTGAATAATGTATAGATATCTTTGCTCGGAGTCTCTCAAGATCAACAAAATAGGACTATTCCTATGTAAAATTTCCTGAAAAATCGAATAGAAGCTGTTGCAACCACCGCACGCCTCTGTGAAGAGAGATATGGCTGATTTTACCCCACTTCCCCTTGTATTATTGAATAATTTATAGATATCTTTGCTCGAAGTCGCTCAAGATCAACAAAATAGGACTATTCCCATGTGAAATTTCCTGAAAAATCGAATAGAAGCTGTTGCAACCACCGCACGACTTCTGTGAACAGAGATATGGCTGGTTTTACCCCACTTCCCCTTATATTATTGAATAATTTATAGATATCTTTGCTCGAAGTCGCTCAAGATCAACAAAATCGAAAAATCGAATAGAAGCTGTTGCAACCCCCGCACGCCTCTGTGAAGAGAGATATGGCTGATTTTACCCCACTTTCCCTTGTATTATTGAATAATTTATAGATATCTTTGCTCGGAGTCGCTCAAGATCAACAAAATAGGACTATTCCTATGTGAAATTTTCCTGGAAAATCGAATATAGGCTGTTTCAACCACCGCACTGCTCTGTGAAGAGAGATATATCTAGAAATTATTCAATAATACAAGGGAAAGTGGGGTAAAATCAGTCATATCTCTCTTCACAGTGCACTATGGTCCAGATCACGAATTTACGAGGAAACATGCTCCCAGCGCCTAAACTTGAAACTTTACAGCAAAGTAATGTTGTACAATATGGTTTGTATCATCAAGGCCCATTTTTTTATGTTGATTAAAATTAGGGTGGTCCCCATTTTCACGGAAATACAGAAACTAACTTTTTTGTTTGCAGAAATAGACGTTTACATCCTTTGGCAAAGTTGTAGCGCAAAAAATTTCATGGAATTTTTATGAAGAAATTTTTTTTGTACCTGTCTGAAGTTTTTCTTCTTAAACCATTCCAGATTCAAATGTAATTTCCTAAAGATACAGAAATAACATATCTCTAGTTTTCACAGGCGCTGGGAGCATGTTTCCTCGTAAATTCGTGATCTGGACCATATTGCAGTGGCGTGCGGTGGTTGAAACAGCCTGTATTTGATTTGCCAGGAAATTTCGCATAGGACTAGTCATATTTTGTTGATCTTGAGTGACTTCGAGCAAAGATATCTATAAATTATTCAATAATATAAGGGGAAGTGGGGTAAAACCAGCCATATCTCTGTTCACAGAGTTGTGCGGTGGTTGAAACAACCTTTATTCGATTTTCCAGGAAATTTCACATAGGAATAGTCCTATTTTGTTGATCTTAAAAGACTCCGAGCAAAGATATCTATACATTATTCAATAATATAAGGGGAAGTGGGGTAAAACCAGCCATATCTCTGTTCACAGAGTTGTGCGGTGGTTGAAACAACCTTTATTAGATTTTCCAGGAAATTTCACATGGGATTAGAACTATTTTGTTGATTTTGAGCAACTTCGAGCAAAGATATCTATAAACTATTCAAGAATACTAGGGAAGTGGGGTAAAACCAGCCATATCTTCGTTCACAGAGCCGTGCGGTTATTGAAACAGCTTCTATTCGATTTTCCAGGAAATTTCACATGGGGTTAGCACTACTTTGTTGATCTTGAGCGACTCCATGCAAAGATATCTATAAATTATTCAAGGATATAAGGGAAAGTGGGGTAAAACCAGCCATATCTCTGTTCACAAAGTCGTGCGGTGGTTGCAACAGCTTCTATTTGATTTTTCAGGAAATTTCACATAGGAATAGTCCTATTTTGTTGATCTTAAAAGACTCCGAGCAAAGATATCTATACATTATTCAATAATATAGGGGAAGTGGGGTAAAACCAGCCATATCTCTGTTCACAGAGTTGTGCGGTGGTTGAAACAACCTTTATTAGATTTTCCAGGAAGTTTCACATGGGATTAGAACTATTTTGTTGATTTTGAGCAACTTCGAGCAAAGATATCTATAAACTATTCAAGAATACTAGGGGAAGTGGGGTAAAACCAGCCATATCTTTGTTCACAGAGCCGTGCGGTTAGTGAAACAGCTTCTATTCGATTTTCCAGGAAATTTCACATGGGGTTAGCACTATTTTGTTGATCTTGAGCGACTCCATGCAAATATATCTATAAATTATTCAAGAATATAAGGGTAAGTGGGGTAAAATAAGCTCTATAACTCCACAACCATATCCGTGCGGTGATTGAAACCAGTTCCATTCGATTTCCCAGACAATTTCCAAGCCGAAATGGCCTTGTTTACAAGCCGCGCTTAAAAGCGACAAAAGTTACAGATTTTTTCCTTAGTTTTCATCAGTTCTTGCCCACTGTGCGTTGTTTGCAAATCTTCAGAAAATAAGGAACCATCATTGCGATTCTACGACAGTCACCACAATCAGTCAATCACTCGAATGGAAGACAAATTCTTGTTGGCATAGAAGGATGGATGGGAGAATGCGGAAAAGTTGTTGCGAGGGTTACATTTTTTGGCAAACAATCTCGCAATTTACGCACCGCGACCAGGGTGCAAGCGATAGGTTAATAATTTATTCTAAAATTGATCGGTCATTCAGACGGGTACGTGACACTATGCGGTACTCGGTTGGTCCGCATTGTGCTGTGAGTGCTTCAGCTGCTGAACTCACAGCGCACCAGTCGTAACAGTAACTAGTCTGCCGTACCGGCAAGAGGGGTAGTTTTGCATCGAAAATGATTCCGTCATTTGAATTGCCATTTTGAACCCATGTCACCCTACGGTAGCTGCACTTCTTTGTTTACTTGATGGAAGAGACCTTCCAGCTTGATTCACACGTACGTCTCGCGCCCTACTATAGAACGATCGGCACGGACGCTGGATTGCATGGCAGGAAGGTGTGACAGACCGGACTGCTATTAACTGCCAACAGGTAGTAATATTTTTCAACGTTTATTGTTTCATGATTGATATTTGCCATCGGAATATCTCGGCAGAACTCGAGACGACAAAACAAATACCAAACCGATAAGTCGCCCATTTGCCATCTCGCACACTGATCGTCATCGCCGAAAAGTATAAATTCGTTTCTATCGTTAATGTGACCTTTGTGTTCCGTCTCCGTTGCCTCATGAATGACACAGTTTATCCATCACTGAAATGTGATAATATGGCAAGTCAACAACAGAAGATACTTGAAAATAGGGTTACTATGCGTTTGAAAGCTGCAAAAGGGTTTGGCCTTTTAGCTCATCAGCATGTGTACGCGTCTGTTTGACTGATCGGCACGGCGACGGAGAGTCGACCGCAGAATGCCAAACGATTTGGCCAAGACGATGCACAAAGGAAAGGCTCCACTTGTAAGGGTGGTCAAAACTATTTAAATACAACATTATTTTTGAAGTTTCAAATCCAATCTAACCCGATCTGGAAGAAGGTTATGCAAAGTAAACCTTTTTCCGATCTGGAAGAAGGTTATCTGGACGCCTTTAAAATATGTGATTATATGGTTTTTATTCAAACATAATTCAACTTTCAAGTTGAACAAGTAAACAATGATCTGGTACAAATTCATCTTAAAAAATAGATCTGCATCTTCTTGAAATACCATTTACATCCTTCCCCATAGGGACACATTTTCAATTAAAGATTTAAAATACTGCCACTACTTGCAATTTTTCGACCACTGTTCGACGACGACCGCTGGATGAGTTTAAACTAAATGAACACATAAACTTGGCATTCGACGCACGTCGCGATTGGTTGCGATGACTACGACCACGACGGCAACGACGATTACGGCTTGACTGGGAGACACACTTATTAGGAAGATCGAAAGGTGCGAAGTTATTTCAATGTGGTCAGCAAATAGGCTTCCTATGAAATTTTTCAAAAATAACAAATTTACTGTGGTATAGCCGCTGATCAGTTCAACATTGTGAATTTGAAGATGGCGTGATTCACAAAGTGTTTTGATTGGTTCTGTTTTGAGGTAAACATTTAAAATTCTGCATAGAAGGAAACAAAACTACTGCAAACTTGAAATTTAATGACTGTTCTTAACCCATATGCATTAAGCTTTTGAACCATTTCCCTTGGGAGGTTTGTAGCCCAGAAATAAGGTTTTCTTCTGAATCGATTTGAATGCATTTTTTTTAAATAAGAGAAATATTCCACTATCCTCTCAAAAATTACTATTTTCATGCAAGACATTGTTCATCCTTCGCACCCTAAAGGCAACTGCCAAAAGGCCAAGTAAATTTCGATGCCCTGTGACTGACACATGCAAGCATGCTTCAGGACATACGAATCAGTGGAAAGGGTTTAGAAAATCACAACAATCAAACCTATACTTTGTCAACTTGCATTTGTGTAGGTTTCGGATAACATTAATTTACATGACATCCTTGTTTACAAACCACGTTTTGCGTAAAAGATGAATAATGTTTCGTGAACGAACAAGATTGTCTCATGCATGAAGTTTTAAAAATCCTACATAGAAAAAATATATTAAAATTATTTACGCTGTAATATGAACCTTCATTGATGTTGACTCAATAAATGGTTGAATGCAATTTTCATTTTGATATACCGTAAATAGCAAGAAGCACTGCCTTCGTGAAAAGTTATATCATATTCATTACAATCTTTCAGCATAAATTGATTTTTGCAGCTGATAACATCTACACATGCAACCGCCTCTTGCACATAAGAATCACATATCAATCAAATGTTTATTTATTATTATGAAAATTAATACACAAAAAATTTCTTATTCTAAAAACAATGAGTTCGGTTAACACCTTCAACATTGGAATGGTTTTAATTTTTTTTTTAACATTTTTGAGATCTACTACATAATAGTTCATTTGTATATGGAGGAAAACAGAATTTTAGATAAAAACCTCCGCTTAGAGAAGAACTTAAACACTAAGACTTTAACACTAAATACACAGAGTACGCAACATATCGAAAGAAGAACTTGCACATTTTTGATTATATGTTGTTTTAATTCTACTACAATATTGATTAAGAATCACATAAGAAGGAGTTGAAATAGATGAGAAAATAAAATCAAACACACCTTCTGTCGACTTGAGTATGTGTCAGTTTCAAGAGAGGTAATTCCACACGAAGTCTTTGTTTACGTTCCCCAACTTTTAACACAGATGACTTAGGTCTCGTGTAAATAATTAATTTCTTAGTGTGTCATTAAACGACACGCTCTTTAGCTTAGTTTTATTTTTAAGTGTGTGTTATAGAGCGTTTTTCCGCTTTGTCGCCAGTGAATCGATGATTATAAGCAGTTTTGAAATCTATATAATAAAAATGAGTTGGGGTTTCCTTTGTCACGATTTAACTCGCGAGCGGAAGGACCGATCGGCGTGAAATTTTGTATGCAGAGATTTTTGGGGCCGGAAAATAATCTTATGATAGTTTGAGACCCCTCCCTTCACTGAAAAGGGGGGCTCCCATACAAATGAAACACAAATTTCTACACAACTCGGGAACTAATCAAGCAAAAGAAACCAACTTTAGCATGTGTGAGTTTTTGAAGGCAAAAAAGGTTTTTATGGTAGCTTGAGAACCCTCCCCGTCATAAAAGGGGGGGCTCCGAAACAAATAAAACACAATATTCTGCATAACTCGGGAACTAATCAAGCAAACGGAATGAAATTTAGCATATGGTGGTTTTTAAAGACAAAAAATGTTTCTATGTTGGTTTGAGACCCCTTCCCATCCTAAAGGGGGGGGGGGGAGGGGGAGCTCCGATACAAATGAAATACACTATTCTGCATAACTCGGGAACTAATCAAGCAAACGGAACAAAATTTAGTATGTGGTGGTTTTTTAAGACAAAAAATTGTTCTATGTTGATTTGAGACCCCTCTCCTTCCTGAAAGGGAGGGAACTTATTCAAATGAAACGCAAATCCTTGCATAACTCGAGAACTAATAAGAGAAATGGAACAAAACTTCGCATGTGGAAGTTTTTGAAGTAGGGAAATGTTTCTATGGTGATTTGAGACTCTTCCGTCATATGAGGAGGAAGGAGGAGGGGGGAAGGGGTGCTCTCAAATAAATGGAACCCAAATTTCTGCATAACTCGAGAAATAATCAAGCAAATGGAACCAAATTTGGAATGGACGATTTTTTTAAGGCATGAAATGTTTTTATGGTGGTTCAAAGCCCCTCCTCACTCTAAAAAGGGGGGCTCTCATGCAAATGAAACAAATTTCAACCAAACATGAGAACTATACCTACTGCTTTGCAAATTTGTATTCAGTGTTTTTTGAAAAAAACTATTTTCTGCATAACTCAAGAACTAATCAAACAAATGGAACCAAATATGGCATGTGAAGGTTTTGTATGCAAGAAATGTTTCTACGGTGGTTTGAGACCCCAAGCAAAAGAAACCAAATTTAGCATGTGTGAGGTTTAAAGGCAAGAAAGGTTTCTATGATGGTTTCAGATTCCTCTTCGCCCTGAAAGGGGGGGGCTCCTATACAAATGAAATACAATATTCTGTATAACTTGAGAACTAATCAAGCAAATTGAACCAAATCTGGCATGTGGAGGTTTTTGTACATGAATACTGTTTCAATGCTTATTTGAGACCCCTCCTTTTTCTGAAGGGGGAGGGGCTCCCATAGAAATTAAACACAAATTTATGCATAACTCGAGAACTAATCAAGAAAATAGAACCAAATTTGTCATATGGAGGTTTTTGAAGGAGAGAAATGTTTCTATGATGATTTGAGACCCCTCATACTTCTTAAAGTGGAGGGAGGGATCTCACATATAAATGAAACACAAATTTTTGCATAACTCGAGAACTAATCCAGCAAATGGAACCAAATTTGGCATATGGAGGTTTTTGAAGGAGAGAAATGTTTTTATGGTCATTGAGACTCTTCCGCCTTCTGAAGGGGGGGGGGGGCTCTTGAACAAATGAAACACAAATTTCTGCATAACTCGAGAACTAATAAAGCAAATGGAATCAAATTTGGCATGTAGAATTTTTTGAAGGTCAGACATATTTCTATGGTGGTTTGAGACCCCTTTTCCCTCTGAAAGGGAGGGAGGCGTCTTCATACAAATGAAACGCAATTTTCTGCATAACTCGAGAACTATTCAAGTAAATGAAACCACATTTGGCATGTGGGGGTTATTGGAAACAGAATTTTTATTTATATTAAAATAGCTTGAGAACTAATCAAGCAAATGGAAGCAAAAATGGTATGCGGGGTTTTTTGAATGCAAGAAATGTTTCTATGGTGAATTCAAACACAAATTTCAACCAATCTTGAGAATTATCCAGTTAACTAAGCCACAAACTGTTGCCTATCTCAAGGTCGGCTTAGCAACGTTTATTTTTGTGCTTATTGTATCGTGAATGGATGAAATTAATTAGGAATCAATGTCGATTTTTTTTTATTTTTACGGATGAACAAGGTACTGTCATGAAGGTGGCGACCATGGGTGAGATCTATCTGATTATCTATATATATAAAAATAACCATATTTTTTTAAAATACTAAATACGTGCCTGGTTTGGAAATTTAACATTTCCAAATCTGGAAGTGCGGTGTAGTGCCCTAATCCAAATGATATCGGTTATGTTTACATCCGGGGCTTATTATATGTGAAAGTAATCTCGGAATGGGCGTGACTCTCCTGGCATTCTGGGTTGCTGGATCTGCAGTAAAGCTAGCACTTCCTAGCTCTCGGATTAAAGCTGCTTCAAATAGCCACTTAAGAGAGTGTAGTAAACAGATTTCTTCCATAATACCATTGCCGGCCAATGAGTGTTAGATTGTACACAGACACATTATACGATACGCTCTTATGTTTGCATCTTAAACGCTTGAAACTTACATGATCTTAACACAATTCAGTACCACTGCTCGTTTTGTCCAGTCAGAATTAAAAAAGTTGTCACCGCCATGTCGTGCAACTGCACGTACAAGATTTAAGCATAAAAACATGAATACCGTTTTAAAAAAGTGCGAAAAGAATATGTGTGACTGTGTAAATTGTACCGAAGGTGTGTCGGGTTTTATGAACCACAGCCGAATTCACCGAATTCAGTTACATTTACTCAAATTTTAGTGACTACAGTAATGACGAAAGTGAGTCAAAAACGACTCAAAACTGACTTAAAATCACTGCGCGAGATGAGGAGAGAGAGAGAGAGAGAGAAGAGTGAGAAAGAAAAATAGCGAGAAAGAGCGAAATAGAGAAAGACTCTAATTTGTGTTACATGCGAGAGGTCGTGGAGTCCTCTGCATCTCGGTTAATCATGTGTTAGATTAATTGTTATGCAATGCTTATTTGATTTTCAACATTTTCATTTTTTATTGTTTTTATTTTTATTTTTGACGTAGGAATACGTCTTTGTTTTCTATACTGGTGCACAATTTAAAAAAACGCATTACGACCGTCTCGGAAAAAGTGTTTAGGTTTTGAGCGTTAATATCTCTGTTATTTCTAGAAGGATTTTCAAAAAGTTTGGATCAATCGATCGGATATATTTCTACGCATCAATTGCTGATTTTAAGCCACAAACTATTGAAAAGTTCATAGATGTAAAGCCTTGTCTTAAAAAGCATATTAACTCCTTCAGGCCAAACGGGTCATATATGCCTCCAAAAGGAAACAATGGCTGCACAAGATCAAACACAGAAAAGGTGGAAATCAGTTTTCGGCTAATTTGTGGTTAACATCAATTATTTTAACTAGAAAATATAAAAGACCATACAAGCTTAAAGCCTAATTGACCACCCTGAATGTAAAAAAGTTCAGGAAGAAAAAATGAATGCCTGATTGATAGTTTAACGCGTTGTTTTAAGATATGGCACTTATGCAAACGTATTTAAATTCCCGTTGATGAGCATTTAATGTTTTCGTATGCTAAGTTAAGAACATCAGATGCAGTAGCAGTATTCCTTTATAGTTTTATGGGCTTTCACAAAGCTACATTACTTATATATATATATATATATATATATATATATATATATATATATATATATATATATATATATATATATATATATATATATATATAATTAAGAGTTGTACAGTGTTTTTTGGGCTATATAAGATGATTATATGTATTCAAAAATGTTCTTTAGGTAATCGTAACTGTTCAAGAGTTAGGAACATGAAATCTGATGGTACTTATAGTGCTTTTTTGGCTTTGCAAAGTTACACTACATATTCAGTGTAAATTTTGGGACGTAAAATACAAAAAGAAGGTCATGTTGGGATGGTCTAGAATCATCCAAACTATCTGGCGCTTAGAATTTAAAATTTAAAGTTACACAGTAATTTTTAGGCATTATGAGGTCTTAATTAATATCCAATCACATTTTGATAAAATTATTGGTCTGAACTAAGATCCTTGTAGGTCCTATAAGTGGTAACATAAGCTTTCTAGGCTATACAAAGCTATGATGTGTATTGAAACTTATTCATTGAATATCTTAGAAGACTTACAGACATTTTGAGATAACCTTCGAATGGGCAAAGTTATCCAAACTACCCTGGAATTAAAAGCGTGATATCTACGGCCGTAACTATAACTTTCTGGAGCAAACAAAGTAACAATATGTATTTGACCAATTTAAATGAGTCTTCTGGAAGGTCAACAGATATAATGAGATATCCTGGGATGTTCCTGGTCACCAAAATAGCCACTGGAGGTCAGTCGTAACATAAGCTTTATAATCCTATTAAAGGTAACGATATGTATTCAAAAACATTCAGTGCATCTTTGTAAAGTCACCATTTATTATAAGATTATCTTGGAATGTTTAAGTGCATACTTACCGACCCTTGAGATCTGAACTAAAGCATAAATAGCAGTAAACTCGTAGCCTTTTGGGCAATACAGTAAATATTCAAACATATTAAATTTATTCTGAAAAGTCCACAGCAAACATACAGGGATGATCAAAAAGGAGAAGACTAGCAAACTTTTATCCAGATTCAAAGTGATACAGTTCGGTGAATAATTAACCGATTTTGATGAAACTAGAAGCGTTCGACTGGGTAATTTATTCTAGTTTAGTTGTAGTTCTATTTATTTGACTTCCGGGCACCAGAGATATCACGGATACTTTGAGGTTATGTCAAATGGTCTAATTTTCTGCAGCTCGTTATTTTTTATGTTACTTGAAAATTGGAAATATTATATTTTTCAGAAATAAGAATCTCATAACAAGTCTGTCAATGGTTAAAGAT
>JASCZW010010386.1:0-36941 GCA_034211315.2 Aedes japonicus
AGTCTATTTTGGCCAGATTTGGCCGCTTTTCGCTATGTGAAATCCGTCCTGGAATGGCATAAGATACAAGAGGTCAAATACGTGCCAAAAACAGCCAATCGTCCAAGCTATCCAGAATTTTGCCTAATAGAGAAGTACTGGGCTCTAGTTAAGCGGAAACTCTTTGAAACTAAGAAGAAAGCAAATGGCACCGATGATTTCATGAGAAGATGGAGACTTGTCATGGCGGACGTATCCGAGGACGGAACCTGATGGCGGGTGTTCCACAGAAAGTTTGAGAATTTAACAGAGAGAATTTTTGTGTCCGAAATTTACCGTAGACAGTCTTTAGATGTATAGATGCTAATATGAAGATAGTCTATATTATGTAATATTAGTTGTAGTATAAACCGGATGTTATGCTCCATTCTTTAATTAGCTGCCATTTTATACTGATTTGATGTATTGCTTTTATTTTTTTAAAGTTCAGGGCTCGAAAATTGTGTGCAGTGCAGCACATATTAGTAAACAACCTCCATCACGGAATCACAGTAGTTTTGTAGTCGTTTGCTTTGGAAAATGATAAAGTCTATCACTAAATATGGTGGCCAAATAAGGACTCTTTTCTGATTTAACGACACGAAGAATGAAAATCGCTTCAAGGCTTCAATCGACCTGGATGAATTGTACTCAATATTTGGTACTTTTACCACTGTGTTTAGTTATCTCCTATATTTTCTCGTAGCACGTTTTGAATTGTAAGCACAAACCAACAGGCTATGTATTGAAAGTGTACAAACCAGCACGGATTTTATGATTCAGGTTGGTTTTCAATAACAATTAAACTTACATTGGCAAAACAAATACAAAAACTTCATTCGAGCCATGAGGGTTCGAGCTAACTTGGCTCAGAAATGGATCTCGAAAAATATTGGGGTGGCAAGAAGACAATACGCAAGGTCTTAACAATTGTTTTAATCCTTCGTGTATAACGTTTGATACGGATTTAAATCTCTTCCATTTAAATTAATATCGATGTTGAACTTGAAACATAATAATTATTTAAAGTAAATAAAAATTATGTTTCGAACGAAAATAACAGTTCTTGAATCAATTTCAAGGCTTGTTAATTTCAACAATACATTTATGGGTAGGTCAATTTGAGCGTGTACTTCTTTCTTCAAAAGTGATAAGTCTGAGCAAACTTCTTGAATCTGGTACCCGTTATTATTTAAGCCAAATCCAGAACCAAGATAACCAAGATTCGGAGAATAAATTTAGAACGCAACCAGTTATATTCAAAATTTGTGGAGTGGAACAATAATAAAACAAACTTAGAACTAGAATCGCTAAAATAGGTCGTCTACGATGGGCTGGGCATGTCAAAAGAATGTCGCACGACAGCCCTGTTAAAATGGTGCCCGGGTACAAGGAGAAGAGGTGCGCAGCGAGCAAGATGAATCGATCAAGTAGAAGACGAACTGCGTACTCTCAGCAGACAGCGAGGCTGGCGAGGTACAGCCATGGTCCGATTGCAATAGAAACAACGTCTGTGTACATCAGAGGTCACACTGGCCTCGGTCTGATTGGTAAGGTAAGGTAAGTTAGTCACAAGCATCATCTGTTGGTTGACTTTGTGATTACAGCTGATATGGAAAAACGTGGGATAACAACCTCGGGTGGTCAATTGTGTTCATGACAACGTAATAACATGATAACATCAAACAGCATTTTTATCAGTGCAGTATGTGTATAATACTACAGAAAACATACTTCAAAACATTAAAAAAATACATGGTTGGAAATGTTGTTAAATCCCTGTTAGCTTAACAATTTCATTTGCAGATGAATAAGATTTTGTTTCCGGTATATTTCAGTTATTTGAAACGAATATTAGCTGATGTATTGATAAATTTAATGTAGCGCTCATTCTCAATTGATTGACATTAAAGTTCGATTTTAACTTTTATGGTTTTCGTTAAAATAATTTCATCCTGATGCACTTCATGCTCCCTAAAACCCCTATAGGGGCAGAGATATTTGTGAAATGTGTACTCTCATCAATTTTCCCACCCATCTTCCCAACCGTTAGATTGTTATTCCTATTAACCTCGAAACGGCCGCGAGTAATCGGTTCTATCTTCCTAACTCTAGTTTTAAGATAACTGATGTTTATATATACGAAAACTTGTCTCTGTAAAGTTGATTCGATTGAGCTTGTACAAATAAAGAATTAAATTTAAAAAAAATAATTAGCTTTCTCGTTTTTAATAGAAAAATATATCGAACAACGTGTTACTAAGATGTTTTCAGTGGACCTTAAAGGTACAGCAAGTTTGATTTAAAATTCAAGTTGATTTCTTCTAGTGTAAACAAGTCCTCGTGTTGCGACAGGTGATGAGGTTTCGGACCATCCAATTAGCGAAACTCGGTTTTTTTGTGGAGTTTGCTTATAGCTGCAATTCAATTTTTATTCCATTAGTTTTAAGTTCATAATAGATTACCCGTAGGCATAATGATTGATTAGGTTTAGATTAGGATTAGATTAATTAAACATTTTAGTAGTGAATGGCTTTACTTTAGAAAATAGTTCTTACATTTTTAGTCCCTTTTGTGTTTCGACCTTGTGCAACAATTAAACTTTCAATTTATTTAAGTAGCGATCAAATGTCCGTGTGCGTCTGTTGAGTGATCTGGCTATACTGACTGTGCTTTGATGGTGATCGGCTGATGATCGTAAGTCACTCATTTTTACCCTCTGTAGTTGGTATTAGCCGCCCCGCTGGTGATATTTCGGCCGGTTGAGTACCGTTCACAACATTCCCCGACCCGTATTGCTCTGTGTCTTTTCGAGCATTACCAATCACTTCAAGAACGGCCAACTTTGTCACCGGACGCCGAAATATTCCAGTTGATGTTTTTACATCTGCGCTACGACACCTTCCGTCACGTCCTAGAAATACGCGCAGAATTTGCCCTCTTATCCAGCCGTTTCGCAGATGATTGTCCACGATGATCACTAAGTCACCCGTTTCAACTGGTTTGGTGTCAACGAACCACTTAGTTCGTTTTGTGATGACTGGAAGATACCCTAATCCATCGGGACCAGAACTGGTTTAGTAGAGTCTGGTATAAACTCCAGCTGGAACGAAGCGCAGATTTACTGCCATCCATTTGGCTAGGTCGTTGATTAACCCCACTTGTACTCAACATCAAAAAGCAGTTTGGGGTTAGGGCTTCATGTTTTGCACCTTCGAGTGGCATGTAAGTCAACGGCCTTGAATTAACTAATGATTCAGCTTCGACCAACAAAGTGCTCAAAGTTTCTTCATCAGGTTTACGTTCGTTAGACAGCGCTGCTAATGAACCTTTCACCGACCGAACCATGCGTTCCCAAGCCCCCCCCATGTGTGGTGCAGATGGTGGATTGAAGCGCCATTGGGTAACAGTGTTGGTGAACGTAGTTGCCAAGTTTTTGTTAATTCCTCGTATTTGTTCTCGCAATTCACCGCTAACACCAACGAAGTTCGTCCCTCTATCGCTGAATATTTCCGTTGGAGCCCCCCTCCGTGCTATAAATCGCCGTATTGCCATTTTTCAGCATTCCGTCGACAGGCTTGATACAGGTTCAAGATGAATTGTCCGAATAGTCAAGCACGTGAAAAGTGCGATCCATCTTTTTACTAGGCGCTGACCCTGCGTAATCTGGAGTGGGCCGAAGTAATCCACTCCAACGAAACTGAACGGTCTGACGTACGGAGTAATCCTTGCATCAGGCAACGGTGCCATTCTTGGAGCTCGTGGTGCTGCCTTATACACTTTACACCAAGTACAGCATTTTTCAACCATCCGGAAAGCCGCTCTCTACTCCGAAATGTAGAATTTCTGTCGCATCTCGTTTACAGCCGTCTCCCTATTGTAATGCTTGTACTGACGATGATACCAGTCGACAATAAGTTGAGATAAGTAATGGTTCTTAGGCAATACGACAGGGTTCTTGAAGTCATAGCTATCACCTGGAAACCCAGTGGTTCTGCCCTCCATTCGCAACAAACCTTGATTATCCAGGAAAGCTGATAACTTGTGAGCTTGCTATAGCTATAGATAGCTATAGATTTTTCCAGGCGATATTTTTTATCCGACGGATGTTTTTGGTTCCTCTGCAGCAACACTATCTCATCTGGAAATCCTTCGAACTGCGCCAGTCTGTATAAAGTACCTTCTGCTCGTTGAAGTTCTTCTCGGGACAGAAACTCTGAAACATTGGATGTTTCTTTGACTCGTTTTCGTTTAAGTTGATCAATGAAACGATGAACGTAGGCGATAGTTCGTTGACAGCGTTCCCACTTTGAGAATCGCCTGACGTTCACCAGTGATTCGATCTCGTTCGCTCGATGAATGTGCACTGGTCGCAGTTCTTCCTTCGTTTCAGTAGGAAGTTTTCGGTGCTGTGGCCACATTTCTGGAGGATTCCACAAAAATTCAGGTCCATGGAACCAACGATGACTGTTGTCTAGACGTAACCCATCTTTCCATTTCGTGGCATCATCAGCCACGTTCCACTTGGATGGTACATGTCGCCATTCACACGTTGTTGTTGTATCGAGAATTTCTGCCACACGAAATGCTACGAACTGTCGGTATTTACGTTGATCAGATTGTAACCAACTAAGAACGGTGCTTGAATCGCTCCACAAAAATCGACGATTTATACGCAATGAGTGGTTTTCTTTTACTGATTGCGCTAACCTGGCTCCGAGAAGAGCTGCTTGTAGCTCTAATCGAGGAACAGAGAGTGGCTTTAAAGGTGCAACCTTTGTCTTTGAAGATACTAGAACGCAGCGAACATGATCTCCATCCTTGATTCGAAAATATGCAGCCGCCACATACGCTTATTCACTGGCATCAACAAATATATGGAGTTCTAACGAATTGTAGCTTTCAGGATCGTACCCGGGGAAGTAACACCTTGGAATCCGAATTGTGTTAAGATGTCCCAGGAACCGGATCCATCGACGCCATTCACTGAATAGTTCATTGCTGATTTTGTCATCCCATCCGATGTTTGACCGCCATACGTTTTGGATAAGTATCTTGCCGTGAATCACAAAGAGTGATACGAGACCAAGTGGATCGAAGATACTCATCACTACCTGGAGCAGCTGCCTTTTTGTTGGGACAATATCTCCTGCTAGAACTGGTGCTAGTTCCTCTCGAAATATTCCAGTAAATACGAATTCATCCGTATTCGGTAGCCAGCTCATTCCCAGCACGCGTGTGGATGTTGAAGAGTTGTGAGTTGTGAAGCTTTTCACAGGTTCTTCAGCCAAGTCCCCGACCCGTGCAAGAACCTCTTTAGAGCTGGACATCCAGTTGCGAATGTGAAATCCTGCCTTGGCGTGTACAGTTCTCACTTGCATTGCTAGTTCTATCGCTTCCTCGATGGTATCCATACTGTCTAGATAATCATCCACATAGTGGTTGTTGACTATGGCGGCAGCTGATGATGATGATGATGATGATGATGGTCCCGCCCTTACCCCTACAAAGGTTTGAGCTAGACGATTTTATCTCTAAGATAATTAATTTGGTAACAATTCAAACCAGTTATGCAAAAAAAAAACGAACTGATTTCATCTACAGATATAAATTTCTTCAAAAGTATCCATTTGCTTCACAGCGACATAATTGTGAAAAGCTTTGATGTTAACCACAAAAGTTCGCAAGTATTCCCAGCGATCAGGAAATTCTGTTGCAATTCAGATCACAGAATCCAGTTAAAGGACATTATCAAAAGACAAGCCAATATCCGATCCTGCCCGCTACAGAGTCAGAGGTTCCAACACTAATGGAACCGCCACCTTAGTTTTGGGCTGACCAAGGATATCCCCAATCAGGGAGATCGAGAAAATTTCCAAACCGAAAAAATCCTCGACCGGCCCTAGTCAAACTTTTACTTTCAACCACAAAAGAATTGACGAAGAATTCCCCGACATTCAGCCAGACAACTCCCTACTATTTCATAGTACCATCTAAAGCATCAAAGGCCATTTTTTTTAACGAATTTAAAAAGAAGTCCATCATATCTGTATACCGCGCGCGAGGCTCAAACAATTGTAGACTACTTTCTTTATTTTTTTTTTATTTTTTTAAACTAACACAACATTATACAAATTTCCATCATCATCATTGTGACGAACAAAATAGTGAGTATTGTAGTATTGTAAATGTGAAAAAATAAAATTGAAAAAATAAAATAGCCAACTAATTATAATCCGTTTTTAAAGAACTTCGTCAGATACATTCTTCATTTTTACAAAAAAAAGCAACATAAATGTACAAAAAATGGTCTACACAAAATAATCCGTTTTATAATAATAAAACATCGTCAGGTACAATCTTCATAAATATTGAAAAAAAATTACGCTTGCTGCTCAGAATACAGTTTTAACGTGTGAAATACATAGTCTTTTAAATTCTGAAAGTGTTGGTGCACGTTTAATGTGTCTTGGCATCGAATTGAAAACATTTATTCCTTTAAAATATAATGAGTTTTGTGAAGCACATGTCAAGAAATTCGGTGTTCTTATTTCATCCGCGTTTCTAGTATTATATCTATGAAAATCACTTCCTCTTTCAATTCGATCACACAAATATCGAGGAAGCAAACCATTAACTACTTTAAAAATGAACACCATAGTTAAATACACAATTCTTTGCTTCACTGATAGCCATTGTAAAGCGTCTAACATAAAAGTCGAGGAAGTGAATCTGTTACATCTTAAAATCAAGCGCATTATTTTATTCTGCAAACGCTGTAACCTCAATATTTGTGTTTGGTTGGCCAAGAATAAAATGGAAGGGCAAAACTCTAAATGAGGGGAGATGATTGATTTGTATAGCTGTATTTTACTGCAAGTAGTTAAATCGTTTTTTAATCGGCATAGAATTCCATACTTCTTGGCAATTTTCTTGATGACATTGTCAATGTGAGCGTTGAACTTTAGCTTGTCATCAATAATCACGCCAAGATATTTAATCTCCCGAACGCGATCAATTGCCTCATCATCAATCGTAACTGAGACATTCTCATTTACTCGATTCTGTGAAATTACCATAAATTTAGTTTTACTTATATTCAATTTCAATTGCTTACATTTCAACCATCTACTTAGAAAACGCAAATCTTCGTTCAAATGGGTAACGGCTTCATTTAAATCTTTAGCTGCAATGAACAACACAGTGTCATCTGCAAACAGATTAATGTCACAAAATCGTAAAACACGTCGCATGTCATTAATATACATAATAAACAAAGGGGCCCTAATACACTTCCCTGGGGCACACCAAGGTTATTCCCCACGGGACTGGAAACAGAATCATTAAAAACAGTCCTTTGAGTTCTGTCAGACAAATAGCTTTCAAACCATCTGTATGCAGTACTCGAAATTCCAAAGCGCTTTAATGCTTTTAACAACAAGGGCCTAGAAATTGTTTCAAAAGCGCGTTTCAGATCCAAAAAACAGCAAAAATTGTTTGTTTACTCTCTAAGTTATCTTTCCATTTTGCTAATACTAAATTTAACGCGGTTTCACAAGAATGGCCTTCCCGGTAGCCAGATTGTTCCGAAATCAACAAAGAGTTACTATTCAAATATTGTAACAACTGGCCTTTCACAACAAGCTCTAAAATTTTCTCTAATGTGTGCAACATGTTGATAGGACGAAACTCTTCGGCTTTAATCGTCCCAGCAACCTTTTGAATCGGAACAACCAACGATTCTTTCCACACTTCAGGCACGTGCCCAGTTTGCAATGATTCATTAATAAGGTCCAGTAAAATGTGACCAATGACATGAAAGCAATCTTGAATAACTCCAGCATTAACATTATCTACTCCAGCCGTTTTTCCTAAGGAAAAGCAAATATTTCTAAGCTCATCTATTGTGATCGGGTGAAAACTTTCAAATCTACAATTAATATTAACTGGCTGGTTTAATTCATCAGGTTCATCGACCAATTCAATTGATTGGTTGATCAATGAAACGCTATTGACGAAATAATCATTAAACTTAGATGCAATTGCTTGTTCAGACTGTTCTATTGTGCCTTCAAAAGTTATGGACCGCGGTCTGCAATTGCTAGGTTTCAATAATGATTTCAAAATTTTCCATAACTCTCTGCTGTTGTTTTGATGTTGATCAATTTTCCTCTGTATATATTCACAACGAGTTTTTTTAATGGATTGTGAATATTTGTTACGCGCGATTGTGTACTTATTCCAATGATTATCACTATTAGATCTACAAAACTTTTTGTGCAATTTATCCCTCTTACGTTTAAGACGTAAAAGATCCAAATTGTACCAGCTGTTCGAGTTCTTCAAAGAAACAAATTTTTGTTCAACTAGCTTATTTGTACACGTTTTCATGGTATTAGTAAGAACAGCTGCAGACTCATCTAAACTACCGCTCGCGATTGGAAAATCCACGCTTCTCTGAACAAGGTTAGAAACAGCCTGTTTTGAATATTTCCTCCAGCACTTCAATTTCACAAAATCATCGCTATTATTCAAGTTATTCTCAATTACGTTAATACCTACGGTCTCATGATCGGTTATTTTCAAATCAGTATCGACAACTGAACAAACAGAATCAAAGTTAGAATAAACATGATCAATCAAAGTTCTACTGTGCCTGGAAATTCGCGTATATTCATCTACCGTTTGTCTCAAATTGAAAAAGTTAGCTAAATGCTTCAAATGATTCGAATTATTATTATCACGCCAATTTATGTTGAAATCACCAGCAATTATATTTAATTTACTTGAATCAAAAAATACCTCAAGCCAGTTCTCTAAAATTTCAATAAAACGCTGGTCACTAGAACTGGGAGAGTGATATAAAACACCATAGTTACCCATCATCATGCCACGTACAACTGTTATGCCCAAGAACCAGTTACCATCAACCATCTCGTTGTGGCGAAGATTGAATTGAACTGATTCTTTGACATAAATAGCAACACCGCCAGTATGTCTAGAATGTGATAAACAAGCAGCAACATTATATCCTGGAATGCAATATTGATCAAAGGCTTCAATTTCAACAATGTGAGTTTCTGCTAACAAAACCAAAAGTGGACGTTTTTCTTCTACAATCTGACGTAATGCTACGTAGTTTGTAGACAACCCCGCAATATTGAAATACAAAAAATTAAATTGATTACCATTCTGCCTGGAACTCGGTTGCTATTTATTGAAACGCAAGCTGCTTTTCTTTTGTTCAAAAGTCTCTTGTACACCAAACATTGAGAGCTAAATGCGGCATGGTTTACGTCCAAGTTAAGTTTACGTTCTTTATTGATTTTCAAACAATTAACACATTTCAAAACAGTTGACGTACACTCCGATGTCTTGTGGTTTTGACTACACCGAGAGCATGTATCACAGTTTTTGCAATCAATGCTCTTATGTCCAAATTCTCCACATTTGAAGCATCTCAGAACATTAATGTCAGGATACACAAAGCACCGATCAAAATCTACATTTACTTCATTTGCTTTTAACATACAATTATATGTATCCAAATCGACTTCAATTACTGCACTAAACTTGTTGTAAATGAACCGTGGATTTTCGTACATTCTTAACTACTTTTACATCATTTATTGTCGATGTCTTCATTTTGACTTTTCAAATAGTCTATGAAAACATCGGAGGATAATTGACGGCTCATGCCCACTACTTTCAATCTTGGCACCGACGTGGGAACAACAGCACTATAATTTTCACCCAGATTGCTTTCAATTCCATTTTTCACATTCGATACATTAGCACCGATGGCACATTCAACAATAATGGCACCATCTTTTCCATTCCTAAAATTGCTAATCTTGTGTGTTTTTGGATCTAAATTTGTTTTCAAAAAATTACGCGTTTCATCGCAAGCTTGTTTGGACTCTTTTGGTTTGATCACAATTACCGGACGAGCCTTACGATTGCTTTTTTTACTACTATTACCTTTAATATTACTATTTTGTTTACTTTTATCATTTACATTTTCATTTCGCCTCTTTACGACATCCGCAAAAGTTGCGTTGCCTTGAAAAACATCATCAATTGCATCGGTATCGCTTGTTCGAATTTTACGCTTTTTGCCAATTTGCAATAGATCGGATTCAGAATGAATCGCCTCAGACCGCGCGCGGGCATCATTCATTACAGCTAAACTTTTTCGCGCATTAACCTCCAAAACTGAACTTGTCATAGCATCAAATTTCTCACAGATTAATTTATCAAAAGACTGATTTATGCTTTGTCTCAAATGTTCCATCCCGTTTTTCAACGCGTTGTCTATTTGGGCAGAAATTTGATCTCGCATGCAAGTGATCGAGTCCGAAAGTTTTTTCATACCTTCCTCCATCCGCTTAGCATCCGAGATCGCATCTTCTTGCCCACCACAACACTGGTCTGATAGACAATCTACACATTTAAAGCAAAGGTTTGCATTATCGGTCACAAGCTTTGCCGTTCCCTTCGTAAGTGGTGTACACTTGTAATGGAATACACGCGCACACTTCCCTACACAAGTTAACGGCAGATCAGCCGCAACCATTCCCTCATTGCATGAACAACAGGCCATTGTCAAGCAGTAGGCTCAAAACACATTATACACGCTACGTCGACGCTACCGATAACCAACGACCTTACCAAAGAAAAAGACAAGGCAAAAACAATATAGCACAAATGGTCTCCCGGGGGCGCCGGTTGAACGACCAATAAAATTGAAATTTAATTAGAACAAGCTGCAATCGCAACTGTTCTTTTACTTAGCCTGTTCTCAAAAAACACTCTAGATGCGTGTTAGAAAATTTATTTTGCTTATCGCAACACTTTTCACACGTAAATTAATTAAAAATTATGAGCACAAAAAAACACAACACTATTCCGTTCGTCATCACACATCAACTGCTTTTGGATATTGTTCTTCGAATTCCTTTGCATTGCGATTTTTTATGTATTGTGCGGAAGCAGGTGAACAGGTCGCACCGAAAGTCCCCACATCCATTATATATATGTCCGGGACCTTGGTTGGGTCATCACGAAACAAGAAACGCAACGCCTGTTTGTCTTCTGGTCGGATTTTAAATTGATGAAACATTTCTTGACATCACCAGTGATTGCTACTTGGCGTTGACGATATCGGGACAAAACAGAAGAAAGAGGTGTCAAAAGATCTGGCCCGGCCAGAAGAGAAGAGTTGAGTGATTGTCCTCGAACAGTAGCAGCCGCGTCCCAAACTAAACGGACTTTATCAGGCTTTTTCGGATTTACTACGACACCTAAAGGTAGATACCAAACTCTATTAGGGTCGGAGCGGAGCATCTCATCCTGTGTGCGCAAACAGTGGAGGGTTCCGCAACAACCGACGTTCCAACGAATGAAGCCTTTGTTCAGCCATGGGTTTACTATCCGGAAAATTTATATGGTCGTATTTCCACAAGAGTCCTGTCTGAAATCGGCCTGATGGAAGACGAATCGTCGTATCCTCTAGAATTTTCCTGGACCGTTTCTCCTCAGACCCTTCAAGCAAGGGCACCACTGCCATTCCGACATTTTCGATTGAGAAAAACTCCTTCACAAGATTGTGCAACTCCTGGTCTGGATGTCTGGTTTCCATATGCGAATGAACCTGGCATCGCTCTGTCGTGGACGTTGTTCCAAACTCCCCGTACACGGTCCAACCTAACCTGGTTTTTGAAGCAGCAGGCTGACCAATCCTTCCTTCACGAATCTTTAATGGAATTTTTAAATGCATGCTGTCTAGGCCAATAAGGATACCAGGAGTAGCGTTACTGTAATTTTGGACAGGAAGGCCACGTAAGTAGGGGTACTGATTTGATAACTGCTCAAATGATAAATTTTGACTAGAAAGGCCTAACTTTTTCACGGTGTGTGCCGTTTTTAGAACATGTCGTTTATGCGCTCCTCGTTCAGATATATCCAAACGAATCACTTGTGAATCCATTTCGTGTCGTTCGACCTCACTGGTCCACTGTAGACAAAGCGAACGGATTTCACCTGTTACTCCTTACTGCTGAGCAATGCGAGATTCGATCAATGTAGTCGAAGAGCCCTCGTCTAAGAACGCGAATGTTTCGATCGATTTACTGTTAGCGAAGAGCGTCACCGGTAGAATTCGAAAAAGCGTTGCTGTTGGACGATTACTTTGCATATTTTTTTGTTGCCGTTCCCTTCAATTGGTTAGTCGATTGTGACAATTGTGGATTTCCTGGATGAAGTAGTTTGTGATGACGTTCTTCGCAGCCTTCAACTTCACAACACGATGCTTTGCAAGGAAATTTTCCGTGGGCTACCAAACACCGTCGGCAAAGATGAAGTTCTTGCACGCGTTTCCAGCGATCTTCCAAACTGCAAATCTTGAAGTCATTACACTCTCGAACTTTATGGCCATGTTTATGACATATTGGACATGGTTTCGATGGGAACTGCTAACCGCCGGGACCGCTTGAGGTTCGTGGTTTGTTACTAATATCCATCGGGCTGCTAGATAAGTGAGTGTTAACGTAGAGTCGCTCTTTTTCCCTTCCGTTGATCTGGTTTAGAGAATGGCATATCATCTGATGGTTGAAATGGTGTAACATCACTTACAGCTACTACTAGTTGGGCCATATAATCACCAAAATGTGCCTTGGTACGACCACAAGACATTTCTGTTTGAAAAGCGCATCACAATCTGAAACAATGTTTTCCGAGTTGTCATTTGCATGAAAGTCTAAGTTTAGTTCACGTGAATTTATTCCCTTTTGTGCCCAGTTTGAAAAGTACGAGAATTCCTGTTCGGGTTGGAAAAATGAGCCTGTTGTCCAGCCACTCGTAGATGCCCGCAAAGGTTTTGACAAGCGAGACCGAAGCTAATGAGCGTTTCGAGTTTGTCAGGTTTCGGAGCCGGTGTAGTACGCACCTTCTGCAGAAGAGAATTGATTATTAAGTCAGGTCGTCCGTAGAGAGTTTGTAGGGTTCCGATAATCATGGGAACTGATGAAGGGTGCAGAAGATAACTTCTCACTGCTTCGAGGGCTTTACCCTTGAGGCTTCGCTGCAAGCGCATCAAATTTTCACCATCAGAGAATCCACACAGCTCTGTAGAGTTTTGCAACGAACTCAGAAACAGTGGCCACTCGACAGGATCGCCCGAAAAGGTAGGAAGGTCTTTGGGAACGATGTGTCTGGCAGCCAATTGTTGTGACGATGGAACACTAATCCACTGAGACGACGATGGCAGAGGTACAGAAGTGGAGATGATAGGCGTATTTGGTATTGCTGATCCAGTGGTGACGACGATAGGAGAAACAACCGGAAAATGGTTGCTCTGAACCGTCTGCACGTTGGAAATTCGTGTAAGAAACGTTGGCATATTGTTGCGGTTCACGAATGGCATTGGGGGGCACTTGAAGGCTGGGCAATAGTGGTACTCATTTGCAAAGGGTCGAATGCATGTACGGCCGTTGAAAGTGGTAGGGGGTAGGCGTGGTTCGGTCATAGCGGGGTGAGTGTGTTGAAATAACGAAGACATATTTGGTGTGTCGAAAGTAACTTTGTTGTGTTGTGGCCTTACATGTCGTGGTAAATTCTTATGACTAGAGCACGTTTGACTCACCGGAACAGCTGACAAGACCTGATTATTGGATGGAGAGGGATCTCCATGGTGCTAAACTGTACACTTCGGCGGGCATCAGTGTTCTGAATATCGTGGCTTTCCTCGGAACGCATAAAACTGGTGGCATCTGATGACCTCCTGCTCTCGATGACGATTGAGTTTGCTTCGTGTTACCTGGTTGCAAGACGCGAAATTTTCGTTGTATTTCACGTAAATCCACAGCAAGCATACCCGTTGGTGTTGGATACGGTACAGTTGGTTCGTCCCAATTGAGGCTCCAGTCTAACGGATTTTCTCTTGGTTTTCGAATCCACCTGTAGTGGCCTGATCTGCCTGCTGATCTACTTCTGGTTCTGGAGACAGATTCTGCATACCATCACAAATCGCTGGTTGTCTCGGCGTGAGGCTGATTATTACTCCCGATTGCTTGCTTGGTAGTGGTGTCGATGCCGATAGTGTTGGCATGGATACTGGAGGTTTGGTTTTAGGAATAGTTCCAGTCCGTGACACTACGCCGGCGGGGACTTCACTATGCCCGATGCCGGAGTTAATGTTTGCTACTGGTTCTTCCTGCAACCATTGTTGTACCTTCTGGATACTTGGTACTGTTTGACGGCTTCTTACACTGCCTGAGTCATCCTCGTCGTCCAATTGAGCGTACAACAACTCGTATTTTTTGGCCAAAAAATCCTTTTCTCGCCGAATCTTATCTTCGGCCGCTTTTTCTTGTATCCACCTTTCTTCTTCGAGCCGGTTTAGATCGAGGAGAATTCTCGCCCGAGTAGCAGAGTTCGAATGCGACCGTGGTGCTGAAGGTTCACCATCCAAGCAACTTGCGCACATGTTGCGTTCCTTTCCGGCAGTTTTCACCAATACGACACAAGAAAGATGAATGCAGCGCATACACTGGGTACATTGCGCCATCTTATCTTCTGCTACGAACGGTCGACCGCATGTACATTGATCATTTATATCCGCCATTGTGTCGTATGTCGTGTATCAATCCCTTTTATTTTTCGGTAAAAATCTATAAGTTTTGTTGCGACAGGTGATGAGGTTTCGGACCATCCAATTAGCGAAACTCGGTTTTTTTGTGGAGTTTGCTTATAGCTGCAATTCAATTTTTATTCCATTAGTTTTAAGTTTATAATAGATTACCCGTAGGCATATTGATTGATTAGGTTTAGATTAGGATTAGATTAATTAAACATTTTAGTAGTGAATGGCTTTACTTTAGAAAATAGTTCTTACATTTTTAGTCCCTTTTGTGTTTCGACCTTGTGCAACAATTAAACTTTCAATTTATTTAAGTAGCGATCAAATGTCCGTGTGCGTCTGTTGAGTGATCTGGCTATACTGACTGTGCTTTGATGGTGATCGGCTGATGATCGTAAGTCACTCATTTTTACCCTCTGTAGTTGGTATTAGCCGCCCCGCTGGTGATATTTCGGCCGGTTGAGTACCGTTCACAACAATGAGAATTGCCTAGTTGGGTGTTTTTTGCGGCGTTCATTGAAAAGAGGCAAGTGGAGACATGTAAAAAAATTGGTACGCTTTTGAACATGGAAAATTGTTTTGTACATGGAAAATCTGGAGTTATGTCGTTGTACTTTGCGAAAAATGCTGCAAATCTGTAATTCAACAGTCTCAAGAGTACTAAAAAAGGATCAACGACCGATTTACTTTGGATTACAAGCCCGGAGCAGGAAGTTAACCGGAAAGCATTTAGGAAGACGAAGGGAAAGGTTAAGATGTGACACGTGATGTAGCCAAAACGGCAGCATTTTGCAGAGTTACAAGAAGAAGGTCAAGACAAGAGTTGGATCACAGAGTTGCCGCGATGGACCCGTGCTAAGAAACTCTAAACGGAGATGTTAACCAGATATAGCTGCTGTGTGATGGATGATGAAATATACGTCAAAGTTGTGTTCAGTTAAACTGTTTAACAAGGATAAAAATTCATTTAAATTTGATAAAATCGCTGGAAAATTGTGTGCCGTGAGACACCCTGCAGTAAAAGCTAGAAAACTTTGTGTTATGCACACTGCATCAATGTGCTGTGTCAACCATTGTTAAAAAAATAATCGGAATGGCACGTGGAATCAGCCATTTTTGTGTGCTGTAACATTCGCTGGAATGTTAAGGGAAAAAAAGCACGTTGTGTCAACCGCTCCAGTGAGCTTTGAAAGCCATTATGCCGAAATAGCGCGTTGGTCAACCGCTCCCATGTGCTGCGACAGCCATCAAGATTTTGAGAGATAGCGAGTTGTAACAACCGCTTCAGTGTGCTGTGACAGCCACTGCTTGTGAAAAAAAAGAAGAAACCGGGTGAACTGACTTCATATTTCAATAGCGTGTTGTTGTGAAGTGTCATTTTGAAAGTAGTGAATTGTACTTGGTTTTATCACTTACTTCCTATGAATTGAGCAGAAAAATTATGTTTTTTATTTCACTTTATAGCCAATACTTAAAAATGTTGACTGGACGATATGTACGCGCCCCATCAGTTGAGTCAGTGTATCATCCTGATCCTGGTGAACCAGAAGAAGAGTATTTGGATGATATTGAATCCGGAATCATCGGAGCCACTGAAGAGATAGAATCTCACGAATGTGAGGTCTATAGGGAAGGTAATCAACCAGCTACGGAGAAACCTCGTGGGCCTGAAATAGGCTGGCGTTGTTCTGCTCAACCTTGCGCTTCCATGCAAGTAGAAACTTCTGCTACAGGTGGTTCTCGATTGGATAACGCTCCTTATTTTCCGAAGAATGTACCAACAAGTAGACTTCGGGCAGAGTGGTGCCGATTTCTTGAGAAGTTTGAGATCGCAGCATCACTTTTCAAACATCAAGGATCCCGCTCAAGTTGCGAAGCATCTCTTTATATGTATGGGAGATATTGTAAGAATCGCCAAACTTAGGCCAGGCCTGAACGACCCACGTTTTTATCGAGCAATGATCGATAATATTAACGCTCATTTGCGGAAACTGACGGATCCAATCACGGAACATGAGATGTTTAGATGTCCCAAGGAAGATACGAAACAATAATCAACTTTCATGCACGGTTGATGTCAAAAGTAAGACTTTGTGAGTACAGCGAGCAGGATGAAGATCTTTTTGTATACACCCAATTGTTAAACGGTATGCGTGACAGAAAGCTGGCAGAAGATGCAAGGATCTATGGGCACGGAGTTGACTTCACAGTGAAGGCTGCTGCAGGGAAAGAAGCATTAACTGTGGATGCAGTTGCTCACAATATCCCGGAAAACAAGACTGAAGTTCTTGCTGTTACCCGGAGGACACCTCGAAATGGTAAAATGCAGGGATACAGTGGACACCGTCAAGGCCGCCGTTTTCGCTGCTGGAGATGCAATAGTTCGGCACATACACAGAATGTGTGCCCAGCAAGAAACAGAAAATGTTTTGGATGTGGCAAGATAGGTCATTTTGCTTCAAATTGTCGTCATAAGAGCATCCGGAATGTCCATGCTAAGGAGGAAAAGGACAACGTACCATCAGGATAGACCGATGACGAGAATCAAGACAAGGTATGAGTTCGGATCAGTAGAAGCCATATGTAGAGAAATAAATATTACACAATTGCTTCAATTTTTTTTTAATTTTTTTTTTATTTGGAGAAGGAGGAAGATGTGGGGTATAGGTTACCCTATTACAATAACACATCTCTATTGGAGCGTTCATCCGCAGTTATTATTTCCTGTGGATCATGTCCACCCCTGCTGTCAGTGAACACAGCAGAGTAATCACCTACTCTCTTTCGCTCTCACGCTCTCCCAACGCGTACATCTACGGTGAGCACTTGGCTCCCTCAGAGGAAGACTCGCCCTCTTTACTTCTTGGACCACCGTACGAGCAGGACGCTCAAGTAAGTAGCTGTTTTGTAAGAGCGTAGTCCGACCATCCAATCTTCTGCTGAGGATTGAATGGTGGGACGCCACAAAAGTGAACCCGTACCGCTGGTAGATTACCTTTTCGTGGTGCGTAACGGGGTATCAGATCTACCTCCGAACCCTAGTCCTAATTAATTCAAACTAGGGAACATATTTGTTTTTGTAGTCACAGGAACGTATAATTGTCCTTATTACATGTTATGTCTTGTGAAAAGCAGAGCTCGAAAAAAATGAACGATGAGTAAAAAAAATTCAGTAGGTACAATTTCCGCTCCCTTCATTTCGTTCTATCAGTCAGGCAATATATTCGTGTTTACTATTTTGCTATGTTCAGTCATTCCGTTGTCCTTGTGTTCCACACAACTAATTCACACCACAGCAAAGGACACGGCTATTCAAACCTCAAGAGATTTTGGTTGCTTGACTGAATGGTTCTGGTAACCAGTCATTCATTGTGACGTTCGTGAGTGATTTTTTTGTTTGCCACAGGATTTCAAGTATTCCCGAACATGTTTGAAGGCAAAGGAAGCCAAAAAGGCTAAATGGCCGAATCCGCTACAGAGTTTGTGGGGCATTTGTTCGAGAAAAGGCATTTGCAGGATCGATTCGAGAAGTTTTGGTTTTTTTCACTTCATTGATTCTCCAAATGAATGACTGTTCTTTCGTCTTCACGGTAGAACGTTGAAATTGAATGAGTTGTTTGCACTTACGAACATTCACTGCTTTCCGGAACGAATGAATGATCAAAGTAAAGCAACACAAAACAAGTTAACTCATCTTGCACAAGAGATTCATGAAGGCAAATTTGTGTTTACTTCATGTTCGCTAAGAACAATGCGTGATGACTAATATTTTAACTCAGTCAGGGTGCAATTTGAGAATTGAATATGATATTTTTAAGCTCTGGTGAAAAGTGACAATACTCGGGTTGAGCCACCGAGGATGAGCTTGGAATAAAGAAAACATGGTTAGTCTTCATCTATGTGAATTCTCATTGTCTATTTGATGTTCTATAGCTGGAATTGGTTAGGACTAGAGATCTGATGCATGGTCAGTATCGGAGTTATTGTTTGTTTTGTTGCAATGAATCCGGTTTTGACTGATAAAGGGGCGCGCCTTTGAAGAGTGCTATCGCTCACAAAGGGTTTAAACAGCGGAAACTTTCAATTAAACCTGATTCATTGCCAACAAACAAACAATGACAACTGTAACAAAACCGAATACTTCATCATTTCTCAATAGTGATGAAGCAACTCGACATGCACTAAACAAAGGATACGGGATATACTACAATAGATTAAATTACTGGTCGCAGTGGTTTATGTCCCGAACAGAGGAAAAAAAATACGTCACAGTGGACCTCCAACACATCCCAGGATATAAGTTTTGTCCCGAAATAGTGGTTGATTATTTTAAAAAGAAGAAAATGTCGAAATTCACAACGAAATACCTCATTTATACCTTTGAAAAACGAATTAAAATTTTCGGCACAACAAGCACCATAGATGGTGTAATTAACAGGACTGCAAGCCTTCAAGCTCGTGTTTTGCCATTTTTGGAGCCGCACAATGAATAACCTCTATTACCTCATGCCACTATTCTGAAAGGATTCTGGAATGGTGTGAGACTCATTCGGTGCATTTTGTTACCAAGGACATGAACTGCCATGAACTACGTTCAATCGTAGTCCAATCGTATCCAACTTATTGGACCACGATGAGCGGAAACTCAGAAAAACCTAGAAAAAAGTAAAGAATACAGATGACATGTGTAGAAAGCGGATGTAGTTTGCCCAACTATTTGGCTTCACCGTCGATGTTGATATTGTAGCACGTAACTTTGAGACAATGACGGAAACGTACATCAGACTTAAGGCTGAAGCTGGTAGGATTGGATTTGTGGTTAATGCGTTGAAAACAAATTACATTAAGCGAAGAGGCTCACGAGAAGACCATGTTAGCCTTCTACCACGAGTTCAGATCGACGGTGATGAAATCGAGATAGTAGACGAATTAGTGTATCTGGGCTCATTGGTGACCGCCGATAACAACACCAGCAGAGAAATACATTAGCGCATTATGGCTGGCAATCGTGCCTACTTCGGACTCCGAAGGACGCTCAGATCGTACAAAGTTCGCCGAACTACAAAATTGACCATCTACAAGACATTAATTAGACCGGTAGTTCTCTACGGCCACGAAAGAAGACGGAACGTGGATGTGGCGAACGAACCACGAATTGCATCACTGCGATAGGCTGCGCATGTCGCAAGAATGTCGATCGACAGCCCAGTTAAAATGATTCGCAATAACGATACCGATGGGTTCAAGAAGAAAAGGCGCGCTACGAGCATGGTCGATACGATCAAATAGAAGGCAACCTGCGGGCAGTGAGGCTGTTGAAATACATTCATGGATCGAATAGAATGGAGCCAACTTCTGTGTATCAACAGAGGCCACACCAGCCTTGGTGTGTGCGTCTCGAATGAACTAAAACGTCTACAGCAGACGTACAGTTTAAAGTGACGTTAATAGAATGAATCAGCATTGGTGTGACTGGTAAAAGTAGGGAATGGATGCAAAAAATTAGAAAAGTATACCGAACACTACTGAATATGTTCTAATTGCAACAACCTTCAATTATTGATCCAATGTAAATGAACTAAGCTTAATACATGTCTTAATACTGAGCTTAATGCAAACTGGCCAGCAAATTTTAAATTATCTGATAAGTACATGGGATTTTATAGTAAATTTACTGTGTTGGCAATATATTCGTGTTCGTCCAATCAATTGGAATCCAGTGAAGGTGGCCCACGGATGGACTTGTTTGATCGTTTGGGATTGTTTCTTGCGTAAGGCATTGATTGGCATTAGAGTACTCTTTTTTGGGCCGTGTTGAACTTTTTGTGGTAAACTTCTGTTTAAAATCTTATATGTAGAACACCATTCGTCAAGTATACAGCCTAAGACGCGTTTTCTCTCAGTCAGGCGAAGTTGAGTTTATAAAACCCACCACTTGTCCAGGATTCGCAGTCCAAATTTCTCTAGATTGCATATTGCCACTGTACAAATCTTTAAATCTTCGCTTGTACAAAGTATCACAACTGCAGAATTACAGAGTAACATTTCATGTTACAGAAACAACAGATAAAGGATAGAACGGTCAAAACATGGTCGACTCAAATATTAAGTAGTTTTTTTAATCAGGCATTTAAAAAACTTGAACACCCCTTCATTTTGTAGGTGTATGCGTGCGGAATGATGACTTTTTTTTACTTTCACTTTTTTAAACACTATTTTTAAAAAAACTTTTTGAGCGTATTAGTAGAACGATTGTGATTGGGAAACTTGGAGAATTTAAAATTTAACACTTCATTTGATCACTTTTTAAGAAATAAAAAATTAAACCTTGAAACACTTTTTTAAATTTTCGCTAGTAATCGCGAGCAAATTCCAAATTCCAAGTGTTTCAAGGTATAATTTTTTATTTTTTTAGAAGTGATCAAATGAAGTGTTAGACTTTTTTTACTTTTTTATTCCTTTATTATCGGCCCTGGGCTGGTTCATCTTCCGTCGTAGTCACTTAAATACCTTTTGGGGGGTCGGCCCCCAATGACTTTATTTTGTTTTTGCGATTTTGTATTAAATTGTCAAATGGCGTTGAGGCAAGAAGAGCAGCGAATCGAACTTTTGCACGTGCATTAGCAAAATCCAAATTATTCCCTCGATGACTTGGCCAAATCACTCAGTATTGCATCAACTGTGACGAATATTATAAAAGTATTCAAAGAACGAATCCGGATTTGAGCTGTTTAGTGGAATAACGTGTGGCGATTAAACAATCCCAACCTTTCCATCACAGATATCGAATAAAAATTGGAAAAGTCCCATACAATAGTACAAAGACCAAAGAAACGGGATTGGACTATCGACATATAAGATTACAGTGACACCAAATCGAGTAAAATACAACAGCCAAAGGAAGATCACGTAAGTTGTGCACGAGTTTGTTGAAGAAACATAGTTGTGCCGTGCTGTTTTGGCTTGACCTCACTTCTTGCCACTTCGGAAAAATGGCTCAGGAATTGTATATCGCCAATAGTGTACAAATCTTACCCAAGAAGAAAAACCCTCCAAACTCGCCGGAACTGTGCCCAATTGAAACATATTAGCAATCGTAAAGAGATACCTCATGAGAACTTTACGTTGCAACAGTTGGAAGTAAAAAACAGTTCAAGGCGAATTGGCGTTCAGTTCAGTTCACATTTGGAAAACCGGAAGCTTAATTAAATAATTTCCCTTTGTTTTGTAGACGATGAACTTCAAAAAGATTTAAAGATTGATTATTTATATAATTATTTTATCAGTTAATCATTTATTTAAACGAAAAAGTAACATGATGCTATTAAGAAGTTTAACTCCACAGGATTTAGGTGAAACCACGAAAATGACAATTAATAAAAAAAAACTCTCGGTTGATGATCAGGGATAGGGAAAACTCGAACATCTTACAATTCCACTTACATTAAAAAAAAAAAAGACTAAGTTCTCGAGTATTTCACGCAATTATACTGCCACTTGGTCATGGGTCCTCCGGTGAATCGTTATTAAATATAAGTAGACAACATGCAGAACAAAATGACAGCTCTTTCAGTTCGTTTAAAGTAGTCATGTCAGCAGTAAGCACCTACGTTCGATGTTTTCGATGGTGTGAAAACATCGAGCGCAAACCGGACTCCGGCCGTCCGACGGTTTTTCGTGACCGGAAGGCGCCGCAAGCGCTGAAACGGATGACAGAAGGTTAGCCGGAGAAATCCTTCCGATGGGGTCAACCGGCCAGACGGTTGTTCGTGATTGTTCAAAAAATTCGAGCATTTCTGTAAGATTGCCTGAACCAGACTGATCGTAGCAAGCCGTGCTTTGAGACTGACGTGTTTTGTTTTTGCTGCGTCGTTTTCGCAAAACAAATCCAAAAATAATTCGCAAATTAACTTAGACAAACAGTGAAATCATAAAATCTCCGCGTGCTTTGTGTAAGATATAGTGAATGTAATCGCTTGCCTCCCAAAAAAGTGTGATGGTCTGTAGTATTTCCCCGTTATTTTGTTTTGGCTTTTGTGTTTGGCCCCCGCACCCGAAGGAAGAGTTACATTAGCTTTGTTGTGTTTGCTGATTAAATTAGAGTATTTTTCCGCTTTGTCGCGAGTGCATTGATGATTTTAAGTAGTTTTAAAATCTATGTGGAGTCGCCTCATAGCGGGGCATTTTGATTATTGGCGGAGTGTGGAGAATAAAAACAAAAAACCTGTGAAATGTAGGAAACGGCCATTTGCTGGTTAGAAGCACCAAACGAAGCAAACATGCATGCGCGCGTGAGTAGTTGTACACTAACAAAATGTCATGTAAATTTCTGTTCCTCTGAGACCGAAGGAAACATATCCTTTAGCACATTTGTTGAAAGAGATGAGAAAATAAATTCAATCAAGCACATCTTATGTCGAACTGCGTATGTGTTAGTTACGAGGTTCGATCTGTTCTGCATTTTGTGTAACATCAAGTAATCTTTTTATAATCTGTCATGGAAGAAAATGAAAGTTGAACTTGGTGACTTGTGTAACATGTAAACTTCATGTTGCAAAAAACATGCATGCAACAGTTACGTGATGCACTTTTCTCTAGATGAAAAATACACGGTTTTGTGTTATCTTCGACACGTATTAACAGGAATTCAACCACAATTTGCTCAAAAGCTCATCTTATCAACACGAGTGAGGCTGCCGAAGTCATAGGGCGCACGATTTCATTAATTACTCGCTTCTCCCTTGAAAGAGAAGAGAAATACGGATCGGACATTTAATTATAAAGCAAATGAAAAGAGTACTTTTGATCTCTTTTATAGAGCGTTCGATAATATGGTTCAACTGCCATACAAAGTCAGCAGCCTGGTCTGGTGATCGCTCCAAAATGACGGCTCTTTTTGCATTTGATCGGTTCCTTTGCTCTTCATGGAACTCCTCATTCAATCCCCTTATTCAATATTTATGTTCTGCCCGCATAGGATCCATACGGCTTTTGAGTGTTCCACTGCAAGCTTATTGAAAACTTTTTCCATGTATCGCTGGGTTGTTAGTAGTTGAAATTTCAGAAAATACTCAATTTATTTTATCTCGAGGTGAACGTATCATGTCTTTTTCAAAACGCTAAATATTCGTCGCATTATTTGCTCATTTTTTCATAATAAGTACCTTTTTTATAAAACTGAGCAGCCCAAAGCGACATACAGAGGAAGGTAAGGTGCTGATTCTAACAACAGTGGAACTACTGTGATGTTAGCAAACCTTGTCAGTAAAAGCTTGATGCTAGTAATCTGACCGATGATTGAAAATATAAGGAATCGTTCTTCAAATAACGGAAGTTATTTTTTGGGTTCCCTAATTCCAGCAACACAAAACATTGAAACTATGCAGGCATTTTGCTGTCATATTACAAATTAAAATGTTGTTTTCTGGCGACTAAAATCTATTCATGAGCGCTACAACAGAACCGGGAAACAGCTGCAGTCGGCTGAAGCTCATGAAACATAACCTATATTTGACAGTCGTCATCAACAGAAGAAAATTACGGCAACAGTAAAACAATTTTTGTCGGTTTTTTCAAAAAAGCTTACTAAAGCGGTCTTTTCCCCTCTCAACACTTCAACACGTGAGAAATGGAACAATGAGAATCCTCTTAAACCATATCACTCATTATTGAAAACTAGGCACCAATGTGATAGGGACATAGTTTCTCGTTTTTAAGAGAAAATGAGCGTTTATATTAAACGGATTTATATATTGATTTGTTGTATATATATATATATAAGAGCAGGCATATATATATATATATATATATATATATATATATATATATATATATTTTTTGAAGGCGTGACATTTAAATATGTATGGCTTCTTTTGACGATGAGTGATAATGCCGAAAGATGGAGACAGCACTTCATTAATACCTGAATGGCGCAGAGATGAACAAGAAACAAAAATAAAAGGACATCCTAGTATGGCATATGACTATAAAATGATGCTACTAAACAGCAAAAGTAATAAATAAACAGCTGTAGTTAAGATCTCTACTTAGAAACTACTGTTGACTAGGAGGAACTGAAAGGTTATTACAAATTTGCGATAGAAAACAATTGGCCATAGTAATGAAGGATAGAGCATTAGTCTCAATCTATGAGAAGGGCAACAAGTTGGACTGTGGGAATTACAGACCGATCACGATCACTGATGTCGCTTACAAAATTCTTTTTCAAATACTGTTTTGTTGATAAACTCATAAACAGGGGTTTGTCTTGTTGATTTTGACAAAAGAAACACTTTAAGTTTCGAGAGGTACCCGGGTTCTCAACAACGAAGATTGTACCTGGCAAATTACGACCGATTTTAATTTTCGCATCACAGATCCAGCACCAACCAGCTCATGGCGCATTAACGGCAACGGCCGCTAAATCATCTGGTTCGTGGACATCTGAGCCGCCAGGGCTGTGGTCAGTACGGAATACCATTCGGGAAATATCACCGAAGGTCTATGGAATTACGTGCCGCCTTCCAACTTAAACCACACGTCACTAAATTCCGCCCGTTTTAAAATAATCTATGAAATATCGTAATATAAGTCCTGAAAAGGTACCAGTACCCTGTCAATCACATAAGCGTTAAGACCGTTGGCAAACAGATTAGTCGGCAACTATCAGGCTGGATTCACGGACGTCCGATCTCCGACCGACCAAATCTTCACGTTACGACAAATACTCCTAAAATATCGTAAGGTATCGGGTAATCACGGCACTATCATAGCCTTTCAGGCCGCCTTATGACCTCGAGATATCGCGCGGGACTATGAGCGCTTGTGAAACTTTTTCGACCAGATTGGAAGTTTCGCAGGTCGAGTTCTGGACTCTCCTCTATTATCGAACAATCAACCTTTATTATTGTCCCTCACCCTTGCTCAGATCAGAGCACGGCACAGTGATCGGAAAAGCCTTTTTCACGGCGAAATTAATAACTCCTAAAATTTCACGTTTCTGAATCAAGTGGTGTTCGGTACAAAGTTGTATCTGAACAAGTTTCCAGTAACAACTTGGTAGTTCAAACTGCCGCGCTAATCTTCGGAAAGCACAACTACTAAAAGGGTAATATTAAGACAAGATTGTAGAGAATATAATTTCAAGCCACTTTTGCCGTAAGGGCATCATTTATTTATCTCTTCGTTCGACCATGATTGAGCTATTTTTCTGCTTTTTAAATCAGGGTGTCTCTGGAATTTTTTTTTTATTATAACTCTTTTTGTTTCTCGTTTACCTATGATTAAGTAATCTTTGAGGCAAAATATAGAAAACGCTATAGCGCACATTCTTGCCGGAACAAAAGTGCTTGAGCACACGCTTGTGATTCGGTAGCTGCTTTGATAATTTTAACTGGAAACGTACGCATTGTTTTTCTTTTCGCCCTTGTGAGTTGTTTAGGCGAGAATTGGCCAAAATTCTTCATCAAATTCTTGTTTCAATGTGTGTCAAGAAACATAATGCTACATAAATGAGTCAGGTACTCCTGGGGCACACGAGCGGGGACTGCTTAAAATCGCAATTTTTTTTCGGTAAAATTATCCCTAACTTTTGAACAATAAAATAAACTCAAACAGTTCAGTAAAACTTGTATCATATTTTTTTACATTTCACCTGGAAGAATTATTTTTCCTAAGAATTGAAACTAAACAGTTAGATTGAAAAACTGATTTCGTACACCCTAATGTACACCAACAAAATAGCTCGAAATAAAGCAGTGCACAAGCGCCCGACGCTTCAGTCGTGATTGAACAGCCTGTAGCTGTTACAGTCTTGACATTACCCTTCTATTGTTTTTCAAAAGTTAGCAACAGCGCCGCCCTAGCGGTAAAGTTTGGAACTACCAAATTATTACTAAAAAATGGACAACTTGTTCAGGTACAACTTTGTACAAGACACCATGATTCGGCAACGTAACCCATAGGAGTTATTAATTTCGCCGTGAAAAAAGGCTTTTCTGATCACTGTGCGCTGAACAATTTTGAAGATTGATGTCACGAGGAACCATAATGGTTTCCTTGTGCAATCTATTGCAATCTATCTTGGAAACGGACCACTCCGGGTTTTCCAGGTGTTTTTGCACAATATTCTATTCTTTTTTATAATTCCATTTGACGTTATTTCTGAGCGCGAACGACTACTTGGATTTTCACCATTTTCTTCATAAAAGTGTACACAAACTACTGTCAAAGATTTTCTATTCCCAACACTAGAGGCGTGCTATGAGGGGCGTATGCGGGGCGTATCAATTTATTTTTACTAAGCCTTTAATTGATCTTACACATCTTACAATCCGACTGACTCATACCATTCAACGTTGAGTCATACCCAGTGCTGAGCACCATCACGGGACTGACAGCGTTAGAATTGACAAATGAGATTCTTGCAATTCACAATCAAAGCAACAGAAGAGCATCTCACTCTCTCAAACTTCTCATCATCATGAAATAACAGCCGAGAGATATTTTTCTCTCGCGTATCTCATTCATTTTCTATACCTTTATACAACTCTAGGTTTTTTTTCCATTAGGGCGAATCTACAGTTGAGAGATTCTCTCCGGGCTCGCTCTCTTTCATTCATTACAGCGCCGTTATAAAACTTTCGAGGGATTCTCCAGCTACGGATCGAAACACAACAGCGCTGAGCTAACATACTCTACAAATATTAGAATGAAAAACGTAAAAGGTGATTGGTTTATGAATGAGAAAGCGGAGCCCGGAGAGAATCTCTCAATTGTAGATTCGCCCTAATGAAAAAAAAACCCTAGAAGTGTTAAGTGATACGGTCGTATCACCAAGAATAAATATACCGTCATGGAAATTGACCGTCATCTAACTTCTCTAGTAAAAAGACGATCACATGGTCATCGCTGAGTGACTCAGGAGACATTACACCGTCGGTGGCGATATGGCCGCAGATTGAGCTTCACGATTGAAGGTTCAGTTGTTGTTTTTTCCTTTTACCCCTATGTGTTTGACAGGAGTGCCGGGTACCTTTTAAGGTTTTACACTACGGAATTTCATTTTTTAACAGGAAGCTGAAATTCACTGACATGTTCGTAAAAAACGGAAGGCAAATTTTTGAATAAAAACATTTTGTAAAGTACCAAGAGGGGCCGAAGGCTGTTCGACAGACTGCCCGGGTATCCACCAAGTTCAAATTATTGGAACTCTGGCAATTATTGACCGATTTTAATTCTTTTGGCACCGTGACCATTTGGAATTATATGGTTTCCGGTGTTCCGGGTTTCCGGGACTGTGATGTGGCACGGAGACACTATTTGAAAATATCAATTGAATTTCCGGGAATAAATGTCAAAATCTTTGGAAAAATTCTTAAAAACTATGTCTATTCCATTGTGGGCCATAAGCCGATTTGTCCCCGGAGCGGCCATTCTGTAACAGGTTTCCGTGGTGCCTCGAGTGACCATGAACATTTTCAGAAGAAAACCCTGGGAATACGGGCAGCAAAATTCATGAAATTTCTCCAGTAGGATATTTTTCAACATTTAGTGGCCATCTGATGATTTGTTTTCGGACCTGGGTAGAGGGGGTTCTCGAGGGGCCTCGAGTAGCCATTAATATTTTTAAAAGGAAATCCTGGCAATATGGGTTTCAAAATTCAGGAAATTCATCCAGAAGGCTATTTCCTAACGTTTTGTGGCTATCTAATGATTTATTCTCGGGCTGGTCATTCTGGAACTGATTCCCGTTTGGCCTCGAGTGATCATGGACATATTTAGTGTATGGGTATCACAATTCATAAAATTTCACTAGAAGGATATTTATCAACGTTTAGTGGCCATCTGATAATTGTCATTGGAACAGCTTCCCATGGAGCCTCGAGTAGCCATGAATATTTTCAATATTTTCAGAAGGAAAACCTGGAAATATGGGTTTAAAAATTCATTGAATTTCTTCAAAAGGATATTTCTCAATGTTTTATGGCTAGTTTTGTTAATGGCCTCGTGAGATCCCGACAGGAACCTGTTCCGAGATGACTGTCCGAGGACAAATTATCAGGTGGCAACAAAACGTTGAGAAAGAACGTTCTGGAGAACCTTCATGACTTTGAAACCCATATATGCCAGGTTTGCATTCTAAAATATGGTAATGGCAACTGAGGATCCACGGAAACCTGTTCCAGAATAATCGTCGGTAGCGGGGACAGATTCATCAGATGGCGAAATTTCTTCTGATACCCATATTGCCAAGCGATTTCTTCTAAATATGTTTATGGCCATTCGAGACCCCAGGGAACCTATTATAGAATGGCTGTTCCAGGAACAAGTTGGCATATGATCCACAATGAAATAGAAATAGCTCGTGGGAATTATTCCAAGGATCCGGGAAATCCAATTGAAATTTCCTAATAGTGTATTTGTTCCGGACCACAGCCCCGGCAACCCGGATTTCCGGGAACCAGATAAATCCAAACGGATATTGCCGATAATATCCATGAAGCGGGTGAGTTTTTGAATCTAACGGTGCCAAAAGAATTAAAATTGGACAATAATTGCCAGAGGTTAACACCTATTATGCTGAAAATATTTTGTCTTGCATATCGTTCTTAGAGATAATTAGTGAGTGATTGATTTTCCTACTCTCTTCATATCACATTCTCCAGCAGTCATGTATGCTTTTGTCACAAACGGTCAAATGAGATCAACCTGTTTGTGAGTGACACAGTATTAGACCATCATTCGTGAGTTCTAATGATAATGAGAAGATGATGGTCATAGTCTTTTAACCGTCATGAAAATGCACAGCACTGGTCAAACCTAAGGATGGTTTGCCAATTGAATTGCACATATTTCGCGTCACTCCTTGTTCGCCAACATTCTCCACTGGCTTGGGCAACCGACTGTGTATCAGAGGTGTAGCCAGCCGCTTGCTTGCAACAGTCGAGTCATCAGCTATATGGCCAACGGTTGCTCACCAGTGCATCCTCCAGGGTACTTTCCATCGTTGGCTACCAATACAAAACAGGTCTATTGCTGCTCCGAATAGCTCCGAGGCTGCCGAACGAATGAAAAAATTTTACGAAGATATATCCATAGTGTTTATCGTTCGCTGCTGCATATGAGACATCCTCTACTTACATTTGAAGTCTGTGATAGAAAAATAATGGGCATTTAGTAAACTTTCTCTGAAAAACGAAATTATAATACACCACCATATATTTGCGTTATTTTCAATAGTTCAATGTTTCAAATCAAAAGTTTTTAGAAATGTAATAGACGCGTAATGAATGTCCCGATCAATTGCTGCGATTTGGAAATCGATCATAAAATAACTTAGTTAACTATCAAAATCAAAACATAATTCATGATGCTCCAACTTTTGAAACGTTCTCGATTTTTTCTATATTAGTTCAAGTGTTTGGATTATGTAATTGAAAAATTCCGTCTAATGCAGTTAAATTTAGTGACCATATTTTTTGGATTTTTTTTAGCAATGCAGCCATAAGCTCTCTTTTTGCGTTAGATATCGTTATTATTATTGATTATTATTATATGTATTGAAAACACAAACGTTGTCCTACGTCAAAATATATTCACGAAATTTCAATACATCCCTGAATCACTTATTTGGATACACGTGTGGCGGTGAACTATGAGTTTGATTTTAAAATCTTGTTCGTTGCATATATTTTCAAAAACCAATACAAGGCAATCATTGAATTTTGAAAAGCGGTTACTAAGCCTTTTGTTTTTTTTTTGTTTGACTAATCCGGAGTAAGGTTTAAACTTGTGACTTTGGCGTAGAAAGTCTGGATGTTAACCACTACGATGGGGTCGCCACCAATTTTAAAACGAATAGCCAGAATCTGTAAAAATAAATTTACACACCTTTTAACAATGGATTATGCTTGAGCAAACCACAATTTCATCATAAATTCAATTTCAGTCACGATGATAAAAAATTCGAAGATATTTGAACTCCTGACTCTTTTGATACCCGTCTTTATATTAAAAAAAACTATCATGAGTAAACAACATTCACCCAGCCGCAATGATTCTGGAGCAATTACTCCCATTCCCCTCGTGAGAATCTCTCATCAACTCAAATGCTGTGACTGAGTGAACATGCAAGTGTGTATTGAAAAATCAAATGCATTGCACATGCCATCGAGTTACTCTCTGCAAACAAGTCGGAAGGGGAAAGACACATGCTCTTCTATGTCCATTGGGCAAACCAGAGCCATAGATTACTGAGTTAATAGGCACGGCACTGGAACCAGGAAATGTGTCACATAACATGAATGCCGCCATCTTCACCTAGCCCGTTAGATACGTCCGTACACCTTCAGGATAGAATACATATGCTAGTGCTTGTTTTAAGTGCAATACAAACAAATTCAAACGCTTGCTCATTGATGTTTCGCATTGACGACAATCTTAAAGTTCCGAATATGAAAAACGTCAAATCAAATAAAAAACACTATCTCGCCAGACATTGCATCCTCTTTTCTGAGATGAAAAATAAGCAGCACGAGATGAACTTAAAGCAACCTTCTTTGATCACCTACGTATCAGAATGAAAAAACTCAGCACCTCAAACCATTCAAGCGATACATCAAGGCACAACTTTTAACCATGCATATCCATTATGAAAAGCGTTTATTCGTTCGAAAAGGAAGATCAATAAATTCAAGTTCAACACCGAACCTGACCAAACCATTGAAAGATGGAAAAGTTTCTTTGAGGAGAAGAGAATGAGGTAAAATCGTTGTGAATTATTAATGGATTTTTTCTTCACACTTTAAACGAGGGAAAATTGTTGGAGCTAAAGAAGACACGTTCTGCTGCTTCAATATCCGGACAGTTCAGTAATTTCAGACATTTTTTTATTGATTATTGGATCTTCTTTTCTACAGTTAATACATGTGTGGCGACAAGGCTAGCTCATGTTTGAAATTGACATGCATGTTAAACTATGATAACCAACCGAATGCTGATTCGGATTTACGGCGAGGGCCCGGTTATCGATGCAGCACTGTGCTAGCACCACTTATGGCGGTAAGCTCAACCGCGTAGTATCCTCAGTTAAATCTCGATCAAAAATGATTGACGGCTCTAATGTAAATAGCGGACTCGATCTAACTCCATTTTACTTGCCATCGAACAGATGACGGTATTGGAGTTGATCCGAGTTAAAGCCTACCGTCATAAGAATCTTTCCGCAGTGCTCACTTATTGTACGGAAAGTTTTTGGCGATTAATCACATTTCCAGAAGTTTTGGGTTTAAAACCATGAGATAAAGAAATGTATCGAAGAAGATTAGTTATTAGTACACAGCACTGAAGAAGTCTGGAGCATTGTAGTCAGAAATACGCGTATCTGTCAAGATAAGCATTTAAAATGTAGTTAAATTAAATGGAAAATACTAATTTTTTTCTCACTTCTAGTTACAGGTATTCCAAAGGTAGTTAAAGGTATTCCATTCTCCTTCGACACCGAGCGCGCATAAATTTAACCGCTGAATTCACTATTCAGCACTTTTTGGTGTCGTCCGCACACCCGTGCATTTGACGCGTCCTTTTAAACACTGCTTCAACGATTTGATTATTCGTTCTCTTACATGAATAGTTCATTTTATTACATCGCAGGGTAAAATGACGAAGGTAAAAAAAATCAACTTCTCAAATGGGTTTTCACGTTCAAATCCTACGCGAACTTTGATACTGCTAGCGCAAACGATTGTCACTACACGAAACAACGCTTTTCACCACTTGTGGACCGAATTTCAGTCACTTCATGTTTTGCGTAGAGATATTCACTACACATGAAGACTGAGTTTTCTCACTTTCACATTAATTTGAAAACTCAATATATTTTCCATTTGAAAATTTTGGAATGAAGCAGAAAATAATGTGACGGTGAACGATATAACACGTCCACTCGCGGTCAACGCTTTCTTCGTTTTTTTTTCAAGTGGTGACAGAGTCGATAAAGAAGAGTCGCGCAAAGAGTGAAACCGATGCTACCTATCGATCAAAACAAACATGCTACCTGTGGAACAAAACAAACAAATACATTTGGATCAGTGAGAAATGTATTGTTATCTCACGATGATATTTTTCCATAATTATGACGGAAAAGAGAAGAATAAAATAATGTTGCGAATGAAGTCAAATTTAATTTATTTGGTTATTTGGACGTTATTTGGTCCACAATCTGTAGTGACAAAATGAACCTTTAATCCCACTTCTTCGGCGCAGCGGATGACCGATAACAAAGGTCTTTTGGAAATCTGCTGGTATTGTGTTGCCGGTGAAGTGGTACGCCAATACCTGTTTCCATCGATTGTGCACCCCAACTAGCATCACCACCAACCCATGTGTTGCTTTTTGGCGTTGACCAGGAGTCGTTGTACTAACCAAACAGTTTTGTTGTTGTTGCGGAACGATAGGCCCTGATCAACATGTTCGTCGAATTACAAAAACACAGTCGCAGGTCTGCCAAAGCTCAAAAATTTCATCAAGCTTACCAGTGTCGAAGTGTAAGTGCTGTACATCAATTGCTGGGTTGGAGACGATGGCAAGAGGGTATTGCTTTTTATTTGCAGAAAATTGTAGCCCTTAGTTGCCACAAGCAAAAGCGCATTTGAAGGCTGTCGAGAATCGTCTCACGCGACCACTTCTGAACACGCTGAACATCACCACGAAGCAGACTCACTTGGTCTGGGTTGAACAACTTCAGCTCCTCGATATTTTCCAACGTCCTTCCTAATATTTGAGCTTAGGTTACCTGCGCCACTTAGCGGATGTTTTACACCAGTATTCATCGAATCGCATGTTGGTGCATTCGCTCTGGCACGTTCTCTTAAACCGGGACTGCTCCGGGAGAGTTAATAATCAGCACCGTCGGTCACCATATACAAATCCGTTTCATAATTGAAGATGCAACTGTAATATTCACAATTACTTTTACGCATTAAATATTTTCTAAATCATTACTTATTTTCGCCAAATTGACTATTTTCTGACAATTCCGGATCAATGGCGGCAGCGAGTGAAATCCATTTGCTCTCTCAGCTCCCGATTAAACAGGACAGAAAAAGCTCAAATTTTTGATTCGGTGTTTTTGTCTTGCTTATTTTTACAAAAACAGCTGCGCACTTCATTTTCCCACTTCTAGCGTGTAACAGGAAACACAGAACAAACGTTTTCACTTTGCGCTCAGAATCGCTCGAATCTCGGCACTCAGTACGATAAGTATCGATAAAAACCAACGGTTGCCAAGTCAGCACACCGAAAACTGAGTGAGTCTGTCAAAGTTAGAGCTGCAGAGTCAGTTGTTGATAAACACGAAGAAGAACAACCAAACAAAGAAGCCTGTTTGCGCGACTCTTCATTATCTACTCTGACTGGTGAGTGTTTCTTCAAGAAGGGGTGAGTCGCTCAGCACACTTTTCTTCTGTGCTATTTTTATTTAGTGTGCCTACAAGCGTTGCGTGTTCCTGTAAGGTGCCGAAGGTACCGGTGTGTTGACAGTCAAAATTTAATTTCTGCTGTTCCTGGCAACCAGGCAATTTGTTTTAGTTTCTACAAGAAATAAACAATACAGAACATAAGCAGGAGTGCACTAAAGCGGGTCGTTTCTAGGATGTTGAGGACATAAATTATGAATTTCTAAATGAGAAATCAGTCTTTACAAGTTAAGAAAGCGGTTTATAGTGGAAAGGACTTTGCTCAGAGTGGATGTTAGAACTGTTTGATTCTTGCCTATAGCGGTACTTCTTCCCGTGCACCAAACGTCAATATGGGATGAGAGATTGTAAATGAGTTGTTTCCTATTTGATTTTTTGCAGTTTATTAGAGGTGAAGGTGAAATTTTTAGGGCTGATCGATACGCAATAAAAGTAACAAAAGCAGTTCATGTGGTCGAATTCGGTTGATCAAATCCAACGCAACTCCTGAGTACGAACCCGATCTAGAGTCAAACAAATATGCAAGGAATCGTACTGCTCGCTTCACGATTTACGTGGATTAGTTTTCCATAAGATTTGCAGTGTGAATTCAACGCTTCAAAACTCTCGCTAGATTGACGTAACGAAATAAACAGAGCGAAAAAAAAACGTCACCAACAACAACGCATATTGGCAAGGTTGTTGTTTTCTTCTTCTGAAAGGTATACTGTTAAAAGTGTTCCTCAGTGTGCCACACATGTGGTATGGATTGAAAATTGGAGTAAGACATTGTGGCTGGCACACTGTTCTAAGCGACTTACCCTTGTTCTTCACTCTTTTAATCTCTAGCACAATATCTCTAGTGCCAATTTTTTAATGTACTGCAAAGCGTTGCGATTTTCGATCGTGGTGCCAATAGGTGCCCATGTGTGCCACGATAATTTGACAGTTGAATCGTTTTATTTTGGCTACGCCTGGCAACCAGGCGATTGTTTTGTTTTGCTTTCAAAAATTAGGTCTCGCACAAGGTTTTTGTTGCAAAGACCGCGTTTTTCATTTGTGTTGAGACAACCACTTTGGTGCTGTTGATAATGAATGGATAAAGAATAGAGCTCAAGAAATTAATAGCTGGAAGTAAGTGCAGGTAACTCCCCTATATAGCTTTGTTTATATATTAATGATTGATTTATCCTTTCTTCTCAGCATATTTGGTTCCCGGCTGACTCAAACCTTCGACAAATATTTTCATCATTTTCACTGCCCGTTTATGTTCGACGTCATTTCCCGTCCAGCCAGAACTTTACACAGACTTTAGGAAAAAAAATTGATTTCAATGGTTTTCAGCTATTGCGAGATTAACTTATGATTAAATCTTGAATAAGCTGAAGCAAAATGCAGCATATTTTTCCCATACAATATGCGTGAGTCCTGTTCACATTCTCGTTGAACAGCTGGATGTGGCAGTTATGGGATTGGGAAATACCTGATACCATTTTTGCAGCCGGCGTCGGTGGTGTGTAGTGGTAAGCGTGACTGCTTCTTGGCACCCCAGTGGGTCTGGGTTCAATCCCAGTCGACGTCGGTGGTTTATCTGAGGCGAAAAAATCTGGTCACGTCTTCCTTCAGAAGGGAAGTAAACCTGTTGGTCCCGGCTAATATTCATGAGTCGATAGGTAGGGTCCAGGTGGTGGAGTCGTCTTCCTGGCGCCGGTGATTTTTTTTTTTTTTTTTGTTGGGGCGTAGAATCACTGCGTCCACTGAGTTGAACTTTTGTGCGTCGGTGATTGTCACCATGTGAGGAAATAGGCCGACGGAAAATAAACAAATAAAAAAAAATTTTTGCTTAGAAACCAGAATTCAGCTAGGTTTTCATTTTGTACTGTTTCTCCATTAATTTCTTTCAACGGAGATTCACCTGTTGCAGTTTCTTCACGAAGCTTCTCAGTCATGATCCGCATGTCCTCTTCAATCTCTCGGATCTTTTCGATGGTTAGCTTAGCCAGCAACTGGTTGCAGATGTTCTGCTTTATCAAAATAATTAGAAGATGGTGGCTGATGGTTCCATATCCACGCCTCAAATTTGCATCGATATTAAAGGCAAATACTGAGACAAATTTGAAGCTGAGGATATGGAATTGGCTGCTTTCCAGTAATATCGTCACACGACTTATTAATTTATTTACTAACCTCTGTTCATTGTTTCACTCAAAATTTAGCCTCAACAAACAGGTGAATCAAAAGTTCACGTATAATCTTTATTTTTCAAAAACTTATGTCTGTTGCGTGACGAAATAAACGAATTAAAACAACACTTCAACCTTGCAAACGTATCTTGTCTCCTGGTGATGGAGGGTAATCGTGCAATAATTGCGAGAGAACCCCAAAATAAGCATTCCGAAACTAACTTCCGAAGTAGCTGGCACCATCGTAAAACCACCATGTCAGCGCATGATACCGTCCCGGAGGGTTGCACTAAGGAGCCATTTGAGAGGTCAGATTGCCCGTAAAAAGCCTTGGTGAATATAAATAACACGACTGAAATTTCCTAAGGCATATGTAAACAAAACTAAGTAGTTCTGGAACAAGGTTCTCTATACGGTCGAGACGAAAAATGTACGGGTACAGGTTCAGCATTTGGTCCCCACGGTAAAACACGGCGGTGTCAGTCAGCTGATGTATGGTACAGTTGCGGCTTCTGAAACTGGAACCATGGAGTTCATCGATTCGACAATGGACAAGGTAAAAAAAAAATTTTTTTTTTTTTTTTTTTTTTTTTTTTTTTTTTTTTTTTTTTTTTTTTTTTTTTTTTTTTTTTTTTTTTTTTTTGATCC
>JASCZW010010387.1:0-36965 GCA_034211315.2 Aedes japonicus
CGATTTTAATGTTTTGGCGTGTTATGTTAGTATTTTTGAATTTCAACAAAAATGAAACTTTTGAATATATCAATTTTGTATGAAAAAAATAAATAATCGTTTCTTAGATTATGTGAGGCCTCAACGACATCATATTTAAACATTTTTAAATGAAAGAACATTAATTTCCTGCTAAAAGTGGAGATGTTCTAATGTCGTTTGGAGATACAATTTTTTAAATAATAAATCATTATACTACATTTCTCCATCCGCCTGCCAAAACGATGATGCGTCGTTACCATACGTCTGTCAATCAAACCTATGATAATGATCACCATTGAATTACAGAATGTAAACAAATATTATATAATAATATTTGCAGCATGATATAATATTATAGCAACTAAGATATAATGAGACTTCGGTAGATATTAATAATTTGAATTACCTAATTTTTCGTTACTGAAGAACATTGGTATTGTTAATATTAAAAATCGTCTGGTAGTTTTCTTCTTCTTATCATGGAAAGGCCTTGATGCTGGGAAGTAATATTGGTAATGCCATCAGTTACCCATGAATATGCATATGACCGAAGAACTTTATTCTTAGGCTATTCCTTGAACTCAAGCACTATCAATTTTTCGGAATCCGACTATAATAAAATGGAAAGAAAATTAAAAAAATCGTTACCACGTGAAGCAATTTCAGGGACTCAGTCATTCCATGGTTTTAAAGCCTCTTGTAAACGACAAAATTCATTTCAACGGAAGAAAAATGTATAAAATTATTTATGAAAAAACTTAATGATAAAATAAATGTATAAAAGTGTTTTTGCTTATTTTTTAACATATTCATCATGTCATGACTTTAAAGTGTTTTTTCTTGTGGACTTACACAACAAAATATTTGAAATTTTAAAGCCTTATTTATTGCGAAAAAGAGTAATCGATAAAGCGCTTAATTGGTCTATGTGTGTTAACGACCTTAAGACTGATTCGAATGTTATACTAAGTTTGTAAGTATCTATGATTTATTTAGTCATAGGTTTGATTGGATGGAGACATGGTAATCATACATCTTCATCGTTTCTACTGAGCAGGTGATGTATAAAATGGTAATGATTTATTATTTAAAAAATTGTATCTCCAAAACGACACATAGAACATCTAATTTTTGTGATATGTTATATAAAAGTGGATATTTCTTTCATTTAAAAATACTAAAACAAAGAGGTCGTTGAGGCCCCTCATGATCAAATTCAAGAAAAACTATTTGTTTGTATTTTTTTTCCTTTAAAAAAATTGATATAACCAAGTTTCTTGTTTTTGCTTGAAAATTCAAAAAAATACCAATACAATGGATATAAATGACTAAAATCATTAAACGGTTTAGGTTATAAATTTTGAAAGGTGAAGATTTTTGAAAAAATCACGATTTTGGACCAGTCTAACACCGAAAGGTCAGTCTAATAACAATAAAAAAAATACGAGACCTAATATTTTCGATGTTGAACAATCCTACCGAATATTGTAAAATTCTAAGAGATCGTATACTTTTCGCTTGGTGCTGTACTATATATATATATATATATATATATAATAATATGTACGTGTGTGTATGTGTGTGTGTGTGTGTATGTAACTGTATGTGCGTGCGTATGTGTTTGTGTGTCGGTGTGTGCGTGTGGCTGCTTCTGATTTCTTGTTTCCAGTCGCTTAAAAAGGGCCTTCAAATACACCCAATCCCTTTAGAACCTTCCACAACAGGAAGCATATAAACTATATTGATCCTTTTAAAAAGTAGAAACTTAATTTCCTCTGTCCCAATCATCCCAAAAGAAAATCATTTAAACTCACCTCCGCGTTGTAACCGTTCTTCCAGTCAGCGGTGTAACGCACAATCTGAGTCCGTCCGTCGGGCAGCTGGACGCGGTACTCCCCCACAGGTTCACGCCCCCAGCCACTGCACCGCCGTTGTTGCGAGTAGTCGTTTCAGCGTGTCAATGTCGTTCCACAGCTGTACCGTTGAAGTCGAACGGCATGCCCGGTTCACCGTGAACGTGCTAAGTTTTGGGTTGAATATTTTGACGTAGCAGATGGGGGATTAATAGGAGATGAGGAGCATAACGGGAATACTCACATCTACCACACGGCCGCTGGTGGGGTCCATAGGAAGGAGCTGGTGCAGGTGGCCGGGGAATGGAGCCTGCTGTGGCGCTGCTGGGCGGACAGAATGGCTTGTTGGGCTTGTCGTAATCAGTGTCCCTTGTCTGGAGGTAGGTACTGGTTGTTCTGTCGCTGGCGTCCAGATCTACGATGTGGTCAGTGCTAGAGCAAAGTGAGAGACCCTGTTGGAGGAAGATCAGAAAGAATTAGAAACACTGTCGCAATCCGGTTTATTACAGCAGTTAGTGACAATCAGTTGAACGAGGTTTGATGATTTCATCCATATCACATTCTCTAGACGTTGCAGTTCCACATCGCTTGATTTAGGTTAGTGAGATCGTGCGGCGGTACGTTGTCAAGTGTCGAAATTAGCCCGCTCTATAAACACAATGACCTATTGAAGTAGAAGACGAAAGAAGATCTCGCCAGTACAATGCATGGCTGAGGAAGATAAATGAGTCACGGAGATGGTCCCATCCTAATCTTTCAAACATCGCAGACAATGGAAAGAGGTCTGATCGTGCCGCAAATTGTAACATGCACGCGTTTCTCGTGAATGGCATCATTTCGGATTGCAGTAATTCCCTCAATAGTTAAGAACAGATTGCACCTCCAGCGAGAAGGGTTGATGTTCTTCCACAGCAACCCCAAACTGTAGGATAGGTTGGAAACAGGTGGGTTCGGTTGACTTCCGAAATCGTTCTTTGTCGCAACGAGGTTCTGCGCTCGAACAGTCAGCAAACAAAGGTCTGGTGTGCCACCTTGAAAGGCAATACCTCATCTCGTTAATGTGTCGACGTAAATCAATACTTCGACTGCCGCAGAGCGGAGGAGTGCTCTGCGGAACGGAATAAATTTTGATTTACTACAACTCATGTTATCTGCACATCGGTTGCAAAAGTCAACCCTGATTCAGGAACCTCGGGCAGGTGGTGCAGCCGATTGATCACAGTTGCGCCATGTCGCTTCGAACCCCTTCGATTGCCGATGCCGATGGAGCGCAACATCATGCGTGACGGGATTGTGGCTTCTTCGGATGGAGGAGCCAGTTAAAATTAGTTTCTCGTTCTCGCTCAGCGTCGTCGGTTAAATTACCTGTCAAAGTTGAAGGAAGGGATGACACTTGGCACTGAGAAGACGGATCAAATCAGAACCGAACAGTCGCGGTGGCCACCCTATGCAAATGGGCCCGATGCGCACCCAATCGATCAAGTCAGGCAGACGGATTGACAATCTTACAAGGAACTAACGGTGCCGATGATATGGTGCAACATTGTATGGCGGTGTGTCGTCGATTGCGAATTTTAATGAGGTTTATTCTTTGTTTTCATAAATGATTTTGCAGGTTCGTAGCTGTACGTGCATTGATGTCTTTTGAATTTTAAATTGCTTATAATATAGGTATGCCTCTTCTAAGGAACTTAACATTCACGGCGTCAATCTTTATTACAAACTAATCAAACTAGACATTGAGGATGGGTTTTGGTTTGTCATGCACTCAATTTTGGGTAATTTCTTTAGCCGATTTTGACCACTTTCTGGTCATTTGTCTTCTGATTTGCAGATCCAGAATCTCACAATTGTTGTGGTTTCTTTGATGGCAGAGAATAAATCTATAATAAAATAGGTGTAACATTGTCATCATTGCAGAACCGTATGATGTTCTTTCGGATAACACTAACTGGTTGAGGATAAGAAGTGGTTTCCAACATGCTGGAAGGTTTTATTATTGCTAAAATAAACGGAATCCTCACACGCAGTTGCTACACTCAAAAGTTCAAAAGGTGGCAAAATGCGCAAACAAAATGTTGCAATATTTGCAATCATATATTGAAAAAGCGGCATGGTTCAGAACAAAGTCGGTTGTGCATGTTTTGATCCACAAATCGTTTTGGGGAATTAATGAAGCCATGAGGTCTCCATCGGACTCCAATGTCACTTTAATCAATGCATTTTTGCAACCATCCCCCTACCCCTTACCCGTGTTGCATTTATTCTCGATCCATTGCAAAAACTGAAAGAAGATTGTGCTAATTCGCAATACAATCATGCTTTTTTCTTTTAGGTGTACACACCACTTAGATGAACGATGGAGTGGTTTACCAGATGCTCGATGGATTTACTGAAGATCTGACCGAAGGACGACCATTGTCATCTTCGGAGGAGACTTCAATGCTTAGACAGAGGAAGATCTACACAGAAAAAAATAATTAATTTTAACAAGCGTGTAAAATATCCCTTCGTTTAAATCCAAGCTAAATGAGGCGTAAATAACGAAATTGTTTGCAACTTTTCAGGTGCCATACAACAAAATTGGCAATCTTCCATACAACAGGCAGGATTCAGACGTTAATTGGCTTAAATTTACATGAAATATCCCATTATATTCTGGCAAATCTAGCATTCCCTTTATGTGCATTAGATAATGAAGAAAATTCAATGTTTCTTTTTATCTGTGTAGCAAAGCTGGAAGGTACCGTCAGCACTTTTCGTAGAATTAGTGGTGAATTCATTATCAACGTCACCTTCTGCAGTTTGTCACTTGAGGAACACATTAACTGGATTGTATGTGAGTTGCACACCCATATTAATCACGAGGCGATCCGGTACAGCACCGGAGAACGGAATCAGGGGCCAACAAGAAGGACGAAAACAAACGAGTGGAAATGAAACCCAAGTAACATTACCAAAACCATCTAGCTTTATTTTGTCTTATTACAAATTTATTCTGTGTTTGCTGGGTCATTCATATGATCTTTATATGGTCAATGGAAAAAGCATTTTAAAACCATTTTGCTTCCAGTAAATACATGAAACGGCAAACTGGCATTGAGGGTTTAAAAACGGCGTAAAATAAGACCAAATAGTTTTATAGTAGTCATTGCAAAGATAAACTGGCTTTTCGACGAAGTACGGTAGCGGATAGAGAGGACCGTAGAGTTGTGCTCCGGGCGGCCAGGGCTACATTAAAGCACGAAATAAAGCGAAGCAAATCTAACTGTTCCAAGCAGCTATGCCGATATGCCGATGCCGACCCTTGGAGTGAAGTTCACTGGGTAGTCATGGTGAAGATCAAAGGTGCAATTATTCAAACTGAAAAGTTTGCCAAGCTGAAGGTCACCGAGAAAGGTTTTTCTACAATCACGGTCCAACGACGTGACCTCCTACACCGTACAACAAAGTTGAAGGACTCAGCACCAATATGCAAGTTACCAACGAGGAACTCGTGTCCGTGATAAAAACATTAAAGTTGAACAAAGCTACGGGACATCATAAAATTCCCAACCTGGCCCTGAAAGCTGCGATACAGGAATTTTTCGGCATGTTTAAGAGCACGAGAGACGCGACTCGAGACAGAACACAACACTTTTTGTTCTCACAAAACGTAAAAAGGGGTTTAAATTCACCTCTTTAGTCGACTGGTTTCGGGCTAGACGTTACCCATCTACAGGACGATGCCCAACTTGTAGCAGATAGTCCACCCCTAAATGTAATTGCTATTGATATCACTAATGTGTCACTAACAGTAAAGCGGTGCATCCGGCAGGAATCACCGTTGAAAAACATGTTATAGCGTCTAAACGCGTACTGAAGAACCTGGAAGTGAAGATTGACAACCGGCTGAGCTTCAACAGCGAAGTTCTGACGAGTTTAGCGGATTTGCCTCCTTCGGCACAAAAACAACATCGTACCACTCGATCACCGGTTTCGCGCAATGGCGCGATTTGGTCGTAGATGGTGCCGGAATTCCCGCCCAATTAATTGTCTGCTGGACCAACCGGACGGAAGAATTGACCGCCTTAGCCACGTCCCAAATCGAATGCTTCGGATTGCGTTTGAAGTACCTCACCTTCCTTGCGTTCACGAAGTCGGTTCTCTTCGCTTTTCTTCCGTTGCCAGCTCACCGCTCGGTCGTCTGGGTCTCTTTGAACGACATGGGACATGATCAAATTGTCAACTCCCAACTGTTTCGCGATCCACCTATGGGACTGGCCTGGGTTCTTGACGACAGCGCCCATAATTTTTTGTCGAAGCATTTGAGCGTTTTCAGCCGTAATGACCTCCCGACCAACTTCGAGTGTCTCCGATTTAATCGAAAATTTGTACACACGTTTTACATACGAAAGTAGGTCAGTTTTAAAAAGGGTGTAAGCATTTTGAATAGCACTACAATTAAAAATGTGTAGCTCGAAAACCTTTGGTTGTTTAAAAAAAACTGCCTTAGAACAAGTTGTGGCCCAATGTGTGAAAGTTGTGAAAAAATAAACACTGAAAAACAAATATTTCAGAAAAAAATCGAAAATTAACAATAAAATTTAAATATCTCAAAACATATATTTTACTTTTTTTTATCTCTTGATTTGGAAACTTGAAGTTATTACGCAAATTAATACAAAGATTTAAGGATGGAGAAATGTCAGGAAAACAAGTTTCTCGAACATAAATTTTTGGTGCATTTCTCGAAAAATATTTGCGAGAGTAAACCTGTTCTGATGATATAATATGATTTTTCAAGCATTTTCCAATTTATCAGCTTCTTGTAATGATCTTCGTAAGAGCATTTGTTCTCGAGATATTTGTGATTTAATTTTACCATATTCGAATAATATTTGAAAATATGACCATTTCATAAATTACTCGCGTTCCTCCAGTAACCATAAAATTAAGTTTCCTACAACTCTCTCTTGAACAGCAAGACGATTACGAGTATTAACAGTATTTTCAAAATTTGCGTTTAACATATGCCTATTTTGCTTCTTATTGTATACTTTATACATTGTGTGTAAAAACTTAAAGCTTTTACGTCAATTTTGGAAAAAAAAAAATCAGAGTGGAGGGATCTGAAGTGAACAAAGTGTCTCTAAGGTCAACTTTTAAAGTATTTTTAAAATTTTCCATCCAGTCTTCGCTAAAATTTGCGTAATTACTTCAAATTTTTACAATCAAAAAATAAAAATAAATCAAAACATAAATTGCGGAATTTTTTTTTCAGTGTACATTTTTTTCACAACCTTCACACATAGGGTCACAACTTGTTCGTAGACAGTTTTTTTTACAACGAAAGGTTATCGAGCAACAAATTATTAATTGAAGTTGTAAATGCTTTCGGCTTTTTTAAAACTGACTCTTGAGTCACAAAAATCTATGTTACCGCGGAAAATGCTCAGTCTCCAGGCAAACGCCTATGCAAAGCTTCATTCAAATGAAAAAAATATCGAAAATAATATTTCACATTTCTACGTTATTTCGTCTGGAAACGCGCACTTCTTGCTTGGAAGCCATTTCGATAACCACTAGACAAATTTTGACAAAATCTTGCAAATATTACCCTTACACTTTGAACAAGTTTTCCCCAAAATTTCAATTTTTACCCATACAAAAACAAGTATTGCTTTTTTTTCGAGTACACTCTTTATGATTGCAAAAATTGCAATATTGGTGTGGCACATTTTTTTTGACACCTTTCCAATGTGTAGCAAGATCAAAATTTGGTATTCATATGTTATTTTTGTCTGCTCAGGAAGCATTTTTGTGTTCCAATGCCGAATAAACACAAGCTCGATTTGTTAAATTTGGTAAACTCGCCACTAGTGTATTATTAAGCGTAGTTAGCCTCCTACCACGAGTACAGGTCGATTGTGATGAAATGGAGGTACTAGATGAATTCATGTATTGGGCTCATTGGTGACCGCCATTAACGACACCAGCAGTGAAATACAAAGGCGGATTATGGCTGGCAATTGTGCCTACCAAAGATCGCCGAACTACGAAGTACAAGACATTAATTTGACCGGTATTTCTCTACAGTCACGGAACATGGACATTGCTAGTGGAAGACCAACGCGCCCTTGGTGTCTTTGAAGGTGCTGCGTACGATCCATGGTGGAGTGCAGACGAAAGACGGAACGTAGAGGAGACAAATGAACCACGAATTGCATAAGTTGCTGGGAGAATCACCCATCGTACAAATCACTGAAATCAGTCGATAACGTTGGACTGGGCATGTCGTAAGAATGTCGGACGACACAAGAAGAAGAGGTGCGGAACGAGCAAGGTGGATCGATCAAGTAGAAGGCGACCTGCGGACTCTCCGCAGACAGCTAGGCTGTCGGGAAACTCTTCGTTGGCGAACCGTCGGGGAGTACTGATTGTACCAGAGGTGGGAGCTAAATGACTCAAACAATGAGGGTGGAAGCTAAATAGCACGAAAAACGAGCTGGAGCTAAACAGCTCATCGAGAAGCAAGTTAGCTCTAAGTGTTCAGAGCTGCAGCGCAAATGTATAGCACTTCATGACGGTCTTGTACTCCATATCGGCTTACGTCTCGATGGGTACGTATAATGGCTTCTAGCAGCACAAGGGTGCTACTGATCAAAATCAGCAAGAGTTGATATCAAAAGAGGAAGTTCATGAGCACAACTGCCCCCCGAAGTAGTGTCTTCACCGTGGTCCCGGAGGACGAATGCAAAGAGAGAATAAGGTTTGTTTTTGTTTATGGTAAGGCACGAAAGCGAGTCCCATTTCTGCTTGAGTCATTCCCACACTCTGCCAACAATACTACAGGAAGGAATTTTGAAGGTTTTTAAGCTTTGGTATAAAAACAATACACAAACATACGTTCTGCGTAGTCAAAAAGACCCATAGGCCTCTGTGCTTCATATAAAAAGTAGGTTTTTACGCGATCGTAATACACAAGGGTATTCTAAGTAAAAAGAGTATTTACACAGATAAAAAGAAACATTAAATTTTCTGCCAGATTTGGCAGAGAATAATGGGATATTTCATGTAAATTTAAGCCAGATAACGCCTGAATCAAGCCTGTTGTATGAAATATTTTAACTATTGTTTTATGGTTCATGAAAGATTGCAAACAATTCGTTGTTTACTCTTCCTTTGGCTTGGAATTAAACTAGGGAAAATTTTACGCGCCTGTTAGAATTCATTTTTTCTTCTGTGTAGCAAATAAAAAAAACAGCATTACTGCCTCTCCCTTGAAAGACATTTACACCATCTACAAATTGAAGGGCTTTATAGACTGAACGTTGAGCCTTGAGCAAGCTTACAACTTAACATAACATTCAACGGTAGGACAGTAGGTAAATTTCCGGAATCCGATATGTTTCACAGGCTGGAGTGGGGAATCGAACCCTCACTTCCTGGTAATCTACTGAACGAATGTGGAGGTAAACGAACGATTTCAGTTCTTATATAATCAGCAACACCAACATGTGCGGATCTATAGAAGAAAAGCAGTGATTGACTGGACAGATCGCACATTTTTTCGCGTATGACAAGAGTGAATTGTGTAATAATGGCATTCTGTGAGATGACAAGCAATATGATTGTTTCTTACAATATGGAGCATGTACTTTAAGGTACATATTTTGTTCACGACAATTAATCATATTTGCTGTTAGTTCAATCCAAGATACATGTTTTATTCATCTAAATGTGCATTATTGATCATCTTTAAACTAATAACAGTTACTTAATTAGGCTGCATGAAAAAACTACGAACTTTTGGGCTTACTCCAGCCATTAGGGTCTGTGCAAAATTCTCTGCAACCGATTTAACTGCTTTTGTCCAAGATTCTCGATTTGTTTCTATATTTGTAGCTTGTTGTTTATATTGATAGAGTTCTCTCTTCACGAGAGCCCAATACTGCTTACAACTCCGGGCAGTTAGGTTGATTCGCCTCTTTCGGTAGAACATGGACTCCATTCGCTTTATACCATTCCAAAACATCTTTGGCGTAGCGACAAGATGACAAAACAGGCCAGAAGCACCGTGGCTGCGTAGGAATGGTAACAATAGCTTCTTTAGGCATTCTTCACGGTAAATTTGCTTGTTTACCGTTCTGGTAGTGGTGAAGCTTTGGCTTGCTCGACCACAGCTGCATATTGCCTGCCAAACCAAATATTTTTTGGAAAACTTGGCCTTTTTCTTCGTCTTGAAATGCTCCTCGACGCTGTTCCATTGCATGGCAGTATAATAAGACATTCTAGGAAGCTGCTTAAAGTCTTCCAACACACAAGTTTCATCGTCCATTATCACGCAACTTCGTCGAAAACTTCGTCAAATATTCGCGATACAACTTGCGAGACTGGGTTTTAGCCGTCATATTACGATTCGGTACAGTTTTCACCAAGAACGACTTCAAAACTTTGCTGGTGCTTGAAAATGTGCACGAAATTAGGCGACATTTTTATTTTTCTAGCCACAGTTCTTACCAAAAGATCTTATCTCTTCTGCAATATTTGCTACACCTTCGCGTCCTTCTGGTGGTTTCTGAGGTCCGTTTTTGTTCCGCTTCCAACCTTCTTGGCTGATGTCTACCGTGTATCGAAAGATTTAAGAACGTTCTGGACAGTGCTTGCAGGAAAACCAAGTTTTTTTTGTAAGTTTTCTCACTGACAGATCCGGATTTTCATTGCGACCGCACACAATTACTTTTCGCACTTGTTCGCCTTTCGACGCCATCTTCGATCTAGAAGCTTGTAGTTTCACCAAAAAATGATTTTTCACAATGAACATACACACGTTCATCAGTTTGTGAAATATTTCACACGTTGATGAAGTATTTCCAGAGATATACGTATTTAGGGGTGTTCAGATTTTGTCGTGAACAAGCCTTAACAGTGATAAGAAAAGCAAATCTACTGAAAGTCAATCAAACTCGAAAGCATTCGAGAACTCCACACAATGAAATAAGTTCTTTAAGTTGGTTGCAGTAGAATTATTCTCATGATGTTGTTGAGTGTAACATTCAGTTTGATGTTATCAACCTCACTTTGTAATAATATCCTCACTATATGAACTCCAATTCAACGTTTCACCATCCGTCGACGATAAGGAATGCCAACTTTGAAAAAGTCAAATGATGTGAAGTTATGTCAATGTTAATACACCTTTCTAACTGCTCACACAATCATTTTCGCTATTAAAGATGATTGAGGGGAGATTTGATATCGAGGTGATCCACTCAGCGCATTTCAATGAGATCGTACAATGTGTGAGGTGCATATATTTCACATTATTCAAAAGATCATTAGATTGTTATCATCAAATCCATGTTGGATAAAATGAAGCTTGGAAATCTTTTCAGCGACTGATCAATGTCCATGTCTATGTTTTATGACAATTTTTAAAATTTCAAAATAATTTACAGTGTTCGCTCTCTGACAACCAGAACTATCCACATTGAAGATGATCAATATGTAACCGAAAAACTCAAGGCAAATGATTTACGGATGCCTAGCAACCGCGGGCAAAGGTTTTGAATTGATGGCGATCGTTTGGCACAGAAAGTTGGAGGTCATAAGGTAATGGAACAGAAGATGCTCAAAATCGTTTGCAATAAACTTAAATTCGCTATTTTAAATAATTCACTTAAAACCGACCACGCAGGTGGTCTCTGAGCGCGTGGCCCAAAACAGCAGCATCCGAACACATCGAAATCCATCAGCTCATCAGCCATCCGTCGAACAATTGATGAATGGTTGATGGGTTGGAAGCCTTCCTTCTTCCTCAGTTTCTTTTGAAAAACTTCGCTGCCTTCCCAGAGAGGGTAGGAACTTGAGTTTATGATCGTCTGGTTGCAAGCGCCGTGTGCGATGATGTTTCGGAAGTTTTGTTTAGCTGGTTGGACGTACGTGTCGAGTAGAGGTGCTACTGGCTGAAAAATGCCCTTTTGAACGCCGTGAGCGGCGGGGCTACTTAAGTGGCTACCATCTCCATAACATGGTATTGTTGAAATTTATTAACTTGTGGCAATTTATGGCGATTTCCGAGTGAAGCGGAAATTTAACCCATCCGTGGTCAATCAATCGATTTGCGGTGGAAGGCTTGTGATATTTTTTTTTTACTGTGGGCTAATACATTCTATTCTACTGAATTAGTCATCATCGATTCCGATCAGGAGGACACGCGATCTTTCAATTGATTCCCAACACAATGTCTACAGTGCGCATCCTTTAGCGTACCGCCGATGATTGGAATGAAGAAGTGCAGGCATTCATGACCGCTCTCAAGATTAGATAATCTCGGAACCGGTCTCCGGGGGACGTGAGTTCGTGGAATAAATTAGAATTACCAGTAGTCAAAACTATGCGCGACCGCACAGCAGGTGACATTCTCGCGAGTGTAAATCTCCTGGACTCGAGCGGCGTCGGGCAGATGAGCTGCACACTGATTCAAAGAGTTCGTAAGTCAACCTGCTGCTGCTGCTGCTGCCACTTGTCCTAATTGTAACGGCTCCGAGTGCACCGCGGAATGGGATTTAAATGATATAATTTAAATCATCCTTGAGCACCTTGATTTCCATTCCAAATGCCGTTCGCGCTGAATTATGTCCGTTTCTGGAGAAACGCGTCGCCGTTGTTGCAATTACTGGGATTTATAGCCACCGTTTCGTTGCATTCAATTTGCATAATTATTAACGGCTTCATCTCACGAACGGCGGCGGCGGCGGCGCTCATCTTCGAGTCGGTGACGATGGAGTTATCGTGTCAATTGTCGCAGCTCTGGTTGTGGTGTTTATTAGGTTTATTCAATGTTTACTCTTTAGCAGCTCTTGTGTCTGGTGAAGTAGCTGAGGAATGCAACGAGTGATTGATGCGGTTGATGAAGCAAAGATCGGAAGATGCCCTCTCGATGAGTACATGGTCATTTGTATTCATTTCAGCAGGTGTTCCGGTAATGATAATTTTAATAGCTTCGAGCAAAAATGTTGTTTCAAAACCTCTGGACACACATATTTATTTATTCATTTATTTATTTATTTATTTATTTATTTATGTGTGTTTCCTACACAGAAAAAAATAATTAATTTTAACAAGCGCGTAAAATTTCCCCTCGTGTAATTCCAAGCCACAGGAGCATAAACAACGATATTGTTTGCAATCTTTCATACAACAGGCTAGATTTGGGCGTTATCTGGCTTAAATTTACATGAAATATCCCATTATTTTCTGCCAAATCTAGCATTCCCTTTATGTGCATTAGATAACGCAGAAAATTCAGCGTTTCTTTTTATCTGTGTAGTGTTATACAAAATTAAATTGTTTAGAGCCTGTCCATGTTTAAATTCGGACACTTTTCGTTCATTGTAGGTTTTGAATTATTTCACGGATTGCTGAAACACTCCACTTTATTACGTCGTACAACATGTTTACATTCTTGTTACATACAGTAAAATGGCGTCGAATCAAGTGAAAGTACGCAAACGCATTTCCGAATTTATCGGTATGCGATCTTGCCAAGAAACTAAAACTGCCGAAGAGTACTGTGTTTTATTTTTGCAAATTATATGACCAGCGCTTGACTGTGGATCGGAAGGTTGGAAGTGAAACAAATCGAAAAGTATGCTCCCGACAAATGGACATGAAGGTGGTAGCCATTATTAGGAAAAATCACAATCGTTCTGTGCGAAACATGGCTCGCAAAATTGGGATGTCAAAATCATACGTACAAAAAGTAAAACAGAGACAAGTATCGAAAGCGTACAATGTGAAAAAGGTGCCCAACCGTGATGACAAGCAAAATGTCATTGCAAAAAAATATGCTAAGGAGTATTGCACCATACTTTTGCAAAAGTTTTCTTACATCATAATGGACGACAAAACTTACGTACTCGAAGTCTTCAAACAGCATCCGGGTCTGGCTTATTATACCGAAATGCAAAGAGACGCCATTGCCGAGCATTTCCGGACCAGTCTACCATAATATGGAAATATTCCCGAAGAAGTATTTGATTCGGCAGGCCATATGTAGTTATGGTCGAAAATCTAAAAGTTTCGTCTCTACCGGCACTATCAATAATGATGTGTATGAGAAAGAATGTCTGCAGAAGCGGTTGCTACCGTTTATCAGAAGCCACGACTCTTCAGCTCTCTTTTGGCCTGATATGGACGTATATGAAGACATAATTTAATTTTAATTTAACAAATATAGGTATTAAGCAGGGTCCTCAGTCGATAAAGGCACAGCTACAAAGCAACACCATGCTAGAGCTCGATTCCCGATCTGGTCTAGGAATTTTTCGTTAACTAAAATTTCTAGACTCCCTGGGAATAGGGTATGATTGTACTTGCCACACAATCATACAAATGTAAAAATAGTACCAGGCATTTAAAGTTCTTAATTAATAACTGTGGTAGTGCATTTAGAACACCAAGTTGAGAGAAAGCAAAAAGTGAATTGGGAAAGCAATAAGCTTGAAATACAAGAAGAAGAAGAGAAGGTATTCAAAAGGATAACTTTTTGGCTAAATATATAACACAAATAGCAGCATACTGTGCGGATCACTGTGACTGACACATCTTTTAATCACGAAACTTTCAATTGTGCAGCCGTTGATTTGCAATGATCTGTTAGATCGGTTAAAGATTCACAAACCGACCGTTGAGTCCCATCCAACGGAGATAGCAGATAACTATATCTGGCTCTATCAAATGCTATCAGATGCTTTGACGACTACTCTACAGGGTGCGGCAGAAAATAATGCGAAAATTTGTTCTATTTCTTTCAAATCCCAGTTTCAACTAATTCAAGCAATAATATCAACACTTTCGAGTGCAGCTATCTTTATAAAGTCCTTTTAAACAAATTTTTTCAATGTGTTCTCCATTTTTATTAATAACATCTTCGAGCCGACGCCGGAAGGCAGAGCATGCTTTTCGGACGTAGTCCTGCGACATTGACTGCCATGTGCGTGTTATGGTTGACTTCAGGGTTTTCACAATAGGGTGTGATGTTTTGCAGGCTCGTGCTTCAATATACTTATGACACGGCGCTCCATCCTGCTGTAGGACAACGTTTTGGTCCTCGGAAAAGTTGGCCTTCACCCAGGGAAGCACTTGGTCCTTTAAAATACCGATACACACTTCGGTTTGATTTTAACTCCAGCATCAATGAAAATAGGCGGCATTTTCAAACCGTTGGACGCCACCAAGCCAAACATCATGACACCAGCCGGATGTTTGGTTTGAAATTTGAATTTCACTTTTTCCGGAACGTTCTCCATTTTTTGCGGTGAAATGAACCGGTCTGTGCGGCTGTTGGCCACAGCATCGATGCTGAACGGCTTTTCGTCGAAGAACAGGATTATTATATTTTCCTTCTTCAACAAGGAAAGCAATCTCTTGGAACGAGTCACTCGTAGTTCCTTGATCCGGTCCGTAATCAAGTGGCGTTTCACTCTGGCTCTGGATGATGCATGCAGGTCTTCTTTGATGATTCTCCGAAACATCGGCTTCCTTTGCAAGTTTTCTTATGGAACGCACCGGGTTGCGAGCAATTTTTGCACAGACCGATTTGAACACGTTCGGCGTGCGTGAAAAGCGCGGATGTCCACTTCCCGGCCTCCGCTGTTTTGGACCATCTTGCAGGGACTTTTTTATGCGGTAAACTGTTGCCAAATGGCACCCTCCCACTTTGGCAATCTCTTTCGGCTTCTTCTGGGTGAGCAACAAACTGATGATCACTTCTTTCGCGAACATTTTGACGAATTTGCAATAAAATAAATAGAATGTGTTGATGCAGCATAATGAATACATTTTTATTCACTCTAAACAGATGTTGATGCATTGCTTTGTGTACATAGGTTGAATGAAGGAGCTAGGCTAACATTACATCCCGTTACCCTAGTTTTTTCAATCGCGCGTTTAAAAATTGAAAACCTTTCATTTTTTAGGTACCGGGGTACGAAATGTTGACTCTATTTTGTATTTACCCTTTTCTGTTCAGTTGATAAAACATTTATCAAGGCTGAGTTCAAGCAGCTCCCTCGTCAAGAGTATTGAACGGCTATGCTGGAAAAGGGAAGGCTCCAGATAAGTTTAAGTAGAAAAACAAAGTCAAAGTTCCCAAAAATACTTGGTTTGGCAGGCTAATTGCACCTATGAGCTAAAAAGCGAAAGTTTTGATACATTAATTGTTATGTTATATATTCTCCGTGCGAGGAGTAACGATTATGATGTAGAAGGAGATGTTCGCTCATCACCATGAGGCACCAAGAGTGAACAACAATGTTTTTGGCTAGAATGAAAGATATGATGAGAAAGTTTTGATAGTTCCGCTAGTGTGCGGCAGGATTGAAAATGTAACAGATGTTTATGAAAATTGAGCGAAAAGGGCATGTATACGGTGGTACTCGAACCAACGACATTTTTGCCTAACATCCCACTGCGGGGTAGGTTAAAGCACGGACTAAGTTCGGTTGGAAGACGCTCATGTACCACTGTGGCTTGTATAGTTATTCTAGCGATCTATTGTGTGCACTCTGTTTACTGATGCGCACATGGGAGAGGAACTCTCTCCTTTTTTGGATTTGTTTTGATTCGCACCGACTGACGATCACTATCAAAACTTTCTCTTCATATCTTTCATTCTAGCCAAAAACATTGTTGTTCACTCTTGGTGCCTCATGGTGATGAGCGAACATCTCCTTCTATATCATGAAAGTTTTGAGACAACAGGCACTGTCGACCAAGAAATTTATGTAAAGGCAAACTTGGAAAAACGCTCATTGCCTTTGTTCGGATTAACGAGGTTCAACTGTGTGGTGACACATCCCCTGGCATAACGAGAATGACAAGAACGCGAGCTGCGTCATTGTCACGGTGAAAGCATAAAAGTCATAGCGGATAATTGGCAGAGTGAAAATTCATTATCGTTGTTTTCTATATAAAGTATCATTAGTAGGTCATTATCAGTATTTTTCGTATTTGGAGGATTGTAGGAGAAAACTAGAGATATTCAGGTCTGTTTCGATAGTTGGTAAGTGAATTTGGCAATGGTATTTGTTGAGAACTATTTATGAACATTTTCATAACGTGTCAGGTTGGGCGGCTGTAGCTTTGTCCGAGGTGACTTTTGATATCCGGATCAGAATTCCTGTTTATACGAATGTAAGCCTTATTATTTGATTATTTAGCGGCTTAGATAAATCATAAAATCCCTACAGTGGTATCCAGGGATCATTGTGTGAGACATTTAGGAAGGAGCAAAGTAAGGGGAAAATTAATGTAAGCGATTATGAAACCTAACCTTAAATGCCATGAATTACATAATTCTTTAAAGGATGATACGGTCAAAATTTGGTCAAGGAAAAACGCGTGTAAATCGGTGAAATCGTTTATTTAAAAAATCAAATTAAATTTCTTTTTCAAGTTCAATTAGTATAAAATTCAGGAAAAATATTCAGTTAGGCTTCCGCTTTTCCAAATCCGAATTGCCGGGCCTTACGCTTGACCCCTGCCATCAGATTTTGTACAGCCACCTTGTCCACCTTCTTCGCCGCAGAAAGCCAGTTTGCCTTGAACTGCTGCTCGTCCTTAGCAGTTTTTTTGGTCTTCTTTAGGTTCCGCTTGACAATAGCCCAGTATTTCTCAATTGGGCGAAGCTCTGGCGTGTTGGGAGGGTTCTTGTCCTTGGGAACCACCCTCACGTTGTTGGTGGCGTACCACTCCATGGCCTTTTTACCGTAATGGCAAGATGCCAAATCCGGCCAAAACAGTACGGAACAACCGTGTTTCTTCAGGAAAGGCAGCAGACGTTTATTCAAACACTCTTTCACGTAAATTTCTTGGTTGACAGTCCCGGAAGCTATGAAAATGCTGCTTTTCAAGCCACAGGTACAGATGGCTTGCCAAACCAGATATTTCTTTGCGAACTTTGACAGTTTCGTGTGCTTGAAAATATCTGCTACCTTTCCCCTTCCTTTTGCCGTATAAAACTCCTGTCCCAGAAGCTGCTTGTAGTCGGCTTTGACGTAGGTTTCGTCGTCCATTACCACGCAGTCAAACTTCGTCAGCATCGTCGTGTACAGCCTCCGGGATCGCGCTTTGGCCGTCGTATTTTGTTTATCATCGCGATTTGGAGTCACTACCTTCTTGTAAGTCGATAGTCCGGCTCGTTTTTTGGCTCAAAGATTAATTTCGGAGTTTCGCAGGATGGTTGAGAAGCAGCCTCTAGACGACACCTACTGCCTATGTGAGATATGTCAACAGTCGCCCTCCGTTGACTATGCGATGGTAGCATGTGACGATTGTGGAAAGTGGTTCCATTTTATGTGCGCAAAGTTGGATGAATCCATCGAGAACCATACTTGGTACTGCCCGAGATGTTTGCACGTTAGATCCCGTCGGCATAGAGGTGGAAGTTCCACGTCATCACATCGTAGGTGCATGGAACTGGAGCTCAAACGGCTGGCAGAGGAGTATTCATTACAGCAAGAATATATGAGAAAGCGTTATGAAATCATAGCCTCGTATATCGAAGACGAAGAGGAGGATGACAGTCAGGACGGTAGTTCAGTGACCGATGGCGCTAGCTGGACAAGAAATCGGATCAACAGTCAGCGAGAAGGGCAGGGGAATTTGCATTCTGACAAGGTTTATAGTCTGCATGAGATCCCGCCAGCAGGACCCAGCAAGGCTGGAGGACACGAAAATGTCCGTTCAGTTACCCCATTTGCCCGTCCAGAATCAAGGATGCCTTCACGGAAGACTGTGGTACCCGTATCAACGCCAGTTCAATTTGGACGAAATGCTCCGTACCGTGCACCATCTCTACCGGAACCTCTGAACTCGACCCTAAATCCCCACGGGCTGGGGAGAAGTCATAACGAATCTGCATTCCGAGAAGGAACACCAGTGACACCTGCGCCACTGCAAATCGGCCCATCGTGTATTCCAGCAATGGAGCAACGATATAGTGAGCATGCGAGAAATCAGTCATTAGTATCGCGAGTCGAACTACATTTGCCACTGGTGGCGCCTATAGTCGGTCCAACTCAAGCTCAGTTGACAGCGAGGCAAGTGTGGCCGAAAAAGCTACCGACGTTCTCGGGAACAGCAGAGGAGTGGCCCATCTTTATCAGTTCGTATGAGAACTCGGATGCAGCGTGTGGATTTTATGATGTAGAGAATCTCATAAGGTTACAGGAAAGCCTAAAGAGTTACGCGTTGGAGATGGTTAGAAGCAGGTTGGTACTACCTGCAAATGTACCAAAAATTGAAACCTCATGAACGACTTTGGTTGGTAAAGGAGCGTCATCTTTGCACTGTATGCCTATTCAACCATGGAAACCATTGTTGCCGTAACAAAACAAGGCTGTAACGCTAAACATCATGCACTACTACATTTCGCCGAGAAACTGGAAGAATCCAACTGCATGGTGCATCAAAGGATCAATGAATCGTCTGTTGTATTCCGCGTGGTACCAGTCATCCTCATTAGTGGGTGTAAGGAAGTAGCAACCTTTGCTTTTCTCCATGAGGGCTCGTCCAGAACGTTACTGGAATGTAGTGTGACGAGAAAACTGGGGCTCAAAGGTCCTGCAAGACCGTTGGATTTGAAATGGACTTTGGGAGTGACCAGGACCGAAAAATCGTCGATGAACGTGCGTCTGGTGGTGTCAGGTAAAGAATCAAATGAACGACATTTGCTGGAGAACGTGCACACTGTGGAACGCTTGAACCTACCCAAACAAAGTGTAAACTTCACAGATGTGGTATCAAGGTTCAAGCATCTGAGTGGATTATTCATCGGTGACCAGCAAGACGCGGAACCGACAATATTGATCGGTTCGGACAATCTGGATTTGATGGCACCGATTGAGTCAAGAATAGGAAACACGGGAGAACCAGTTGGTTGACGGGGCAAACATGGGTAGACAGTTAGCGGACCAGTAGTCTCAAGTGCCTCGAAAGGGTACTGCGGTGTGCACGAATGCGACATGTCGATGAATCAATCACTGAAGAATTATTTCGCAATGGAAGAAACAGGTATTGCCTACCCCTATCGTCTGGAATCGGAGGAAGACCGGAGAGCTCACAACATTCTGGAGCAAACTACTAAGTGTGTGGGAGATCGGTTTGAAATCGGGCTTTTATGGCGTAGTGACAACGTTAAGATTCCAAATAGCTATGCGATGGCATATCGGCGTATGCAGAGCTGAGAACGACGCTTCTGGATGAATCCAGACTTGCAGGACAGCGTCATTCGGGCTATTGATAATTTCGTTCAGAACGGATATGCTCACAAAACTACACCAGAAGAACTTCGTACTAGCGAACCAGGACAAGAATGGTTTCTACCGTTAAACGCGGTGGCCAACCCGAAGAAAAGAGGGAAGATTAGATTAACGCTTGATGCCCCTGCCAAGGTAGTAGGAATCTCACTCAACGACATGTTGTTGAAAGGGGCCGGACCTGTTGGTTTCCTTAGTAGAGATAATCAATCACTTCAGAGGTCGACGAATCGGGTTTGGAGGCGATGTGAAAGAAATGTTTCTGCAGATAAACGCTTCCAAAAATGTCTGTTTCTGCGAGATTCAACCCAAGATCCAGACGTCTATATTGTGGACGTCGTTATATTTGGTGCAAAATGTTCGCCGTGCTGCGCCCATTTCACGAAAGACAAATGCACGAGAGCATACGGGTAGGTTTCCTGCTGCTGCTGACGCCATTCTCAATCGACATTATGTCGACGACTATTTTGATAGCGCAGACAGCGAGGACGAAGCTATTCAACGGCCACTTGACGTATGGCAGGTCCATTCGTTTGGCGGATTTCAAATACGTAATTGGGTGAGTAATTCATCCAACGTACTTGCTGCGCTAGGAGAAGAAGGTAAATCAACGAAGACATTTACGTACGACGAAACGATGGAATCCCTACGAGTACTAGAGTTGCTCTGGCAGCCTAACGAGGATGTGTTCACTTTCTCCATGGGATTGAATGAAAAATTGATCCCGTATCTGTCGGGAAAGGAGCGACCCACGAAGCGCATTATTCTTCAAATTATCATGAGCTTCAACGATCCGGTTGGATTTCTTTCCCCTTGTTGTTGCATGGCAAGATCATTATCCAGGAAACCTGGAGAAGTGGAACAAAATGGGATGAACCTGTGACGGACGAGGTTTTTGAAATATGGTTGAAGTGGACGCAGATTCTCCCGAGCATCGAGAGTGCAAAAATTCCACGCTGTTTCTTCGGACACGAATCCATCAAAAATGTAACTTCGATTCAACTTCACATATTCTCAGATGCAGGAGGCGACGCTTACGGTTGTGTAGCATATCTGCGATATCAGGAAGCGGAAGACATCCGCTGTTCACTAGTGGGATCCAAGGCCAAAGTTGCCCCACTTAAGCTGACATCAACACCTCGTCTAGAAATCCAAGCTGCGGTGATCGGAGCAAGGATGCTGAACACATTACTGACAACCCTACCCGTTCCGATTAAGGAACAGTTCTTGTGGGTAGACTCTATGATGGTTCTGTCTTGGATTTGGTCCGATAACCGTAACTACAAACCGTTTGTGGCGCACCGAATTGCTGAAATTTTGCATACGACGGACATCAACTCTTGGAAGTGTGTCCCCTCAAAGAAGAACGTGGCCGACGATATGACGAAGTGGGGGCCGGAACTGTCGTCGATCCGTTAGGAAGATGGTTTAAAGGCCCACTGTTCCTCTTTCAACCAGTGGATTCGTGGCCAGACCAGCCGAAAACAAAACAGTAGTTTCCGATGAACTATGGGCGTGTTAAAGACTGTATTCGATGAAATTTGGAAACACGCAATTGTTCGTAACTTTTTAGCGTGTGCGTAAAAATTTTTGCAATTTTAACTGAATATATTTCATTGTGTTGTGTCAATTGTGTAATAAGTTTCGTGAAAATCGGTCGAGTGATTTCAGTGATGGCTTCGAATGAAGAAATAGTGCGCCAACAAATTTTGGGCACTCACTTCGAAAACCCAAACGCTTCTCATCGGTGGATCGGAAAACAGCTCGAAGTCGCACATTCAACCGTATCTCATGTGATCAAAACGTTTAAAGGACCGTAAGACAACCAAGCGGAAAAATGGTAGTGGCAAAAAACGTGGCACATCAATTCCGGAGAAGGCCAGGATGGTATTGAAACAATTTAAGCGTTATCCCAACATTTCGATCAGGGATGTTGCGAAAAAGGCGAAAGTTTCAGTTTGTTTTGTGCAGAAAACAATGAAACGTTCTGGATTACATGTGTACAAGGTCCAGAAGCACCGAACCGGAGCGATAAACAGAACTCGGTGGCCAAAACTCGTGCAAGAAAACTGTACAACTCACAAAACCGTTCTGCATTGTGATCTACGATGAGACCTACATTAAAGCCGACACCAAACAAGGACGAATGCCTCCAAATTCGACTTCTGCCCTTCTTGAGATCTCACGATGGCCCGACACTGTTTTGGTCGGATTTGGCATCTTGCCACTAAACACTTGCACTAAACACGCCCTCTAAACACTCCGGAACTTCGCCCAATTGAAACATTTTGGGCAATCATGAAAGCAAGCTCGTTAAAACTCCAAAACTGATAGAAAATGAACTTGAACTAAAGAAAGTGTGTTAAAAGTAAGTAAGCAGGACCGACTTTCATTGCCCAAAATTTGATGGAAGGGGTCAAGGCAAAAGTGCGGGCATTTGGGTAGGGAGAAGAGGTTCAATAAACCAATAATGTCTAAACTTTATTAGTACTTTATTTCCAGAAAGTTTGAAAAGAATCGGGCTCAAGTAAAGTTTTTGGTGACCAATTTTGTGTGTCCAAATTTCGTTCAGATAACCTTACTGAAAAAGTCAGCAGAAGCAGATAATTTCTCATCTCCATGCGAAGCGCTAGGAGCGGACAGTAATTTTATTGCTAGAACAAATAGACATGAAGAGAAAGTGTTTTGATAGATCCGTATAGAGTAACGGCAGGCTTTGAAAATTGAAAGAATACAAGATTGACAACGAGCGGAGGGCATTTTAACGGTAGTATACGATCAGGCTTATAACCCTTTGTCATACTACCCCATGCAGGATAGGCAAGGGGGAAAATACTGAATTTCATCAATTATCAGAAGCTTTTTGATTAATTTATCGAATATATTTCTTTCAATTTTGTTTTTGTTGTTGTAAACTCGCATAATTTCCGAGGCGCATTAATTTCCAGCTCTTATCGTGCTAATATTCTTCATAAAATTAAATGCCCATATGATTTGGAGCATTATACGCTATAAAAAAAACTCAATTTGTTTCATATATTTTGCTATCAAACATAATTTTCCGCAACACTTGAGCTTTTTTCTTAGCCATTATTTACTGTTGAATGAATCAGAAGAGCAGAGAATCGAACAAAGCAGAAAGAAAACAATCACAATATCTCCGTGAAGTTTGACAGCTGTGGCCATTCGGCCCTATACTGGTTTTGATGGCGGCCAATAGGTTTTATGATGGTTCTCAAGTGGTCATAACATCTTTCACTAGAACATTTTCAAAATCTTTAAGGTCTTGGAAAGGTTTTATAATTTGTTTGCACAACCGTTTATAGAGTGGGCCATTTTGTACACATTTCAGCTTTAAAGATGCATAGAGGAGGTGTTGGTGGACAAAACTGTTTTGAATGTAGTTTCATCAACAAAGCCGGGAGGAATAGAACTGAAATTGTGACTTGGGTATTGCCTTGTTTGGAATCACCAGTTTTTACACATTGAGGATGTATGCTCGTCCCAAGCATCATCTGTTGATAGTAAAATAGTAGCAACCTCGAGCGGTCAATCATGCTCATGCTCATGCCGAGTTGATCTGCAGTGAATTTTTGTGAACTTAAAAGTTTAAGACTTTAGAGAAAGTTGAAAACTTTCCACCTGAATATTTATTAGGAGTGAAGTTGTGACTGCGTGCATGTCATTAAGCAAGAATCTCCCTTCAAATGTGAACTTTGTAGGTTTTTGCATTCAAAATGTATATTGTTGGTTTAACACATAAACTTTCAACATATTCATCATTTCAATAAAAGGAAATTGATCAAAAAATAATTGGAATCCATATAAGTGTTATTGTACTTGTGTCGACAGGAAATTTTAGTTCTTCAATAATTCTTGGCAACAGAAATTTTTCTCCCTTAAAATCCGTTCTCAATCTCCAGCAAACTTATTCAATCCCTTCTTAGCCTCCTTTACTCCAACTACAGTTCTGAAATAACAAAATATTCAATCTACATTCCCATCCAATCAATGCTAATGAAGGAAGAACCATCCAATGTCACCATCGGTGCAAAAACCTGTGTGCCTTCACTAACATCGACCACCTCCTCGCAAAACCTCGCAAAAATTGCACAACTCAGTTCGATCCACATGTCAGCAATCAAACGGTTGTTGAACAGTATTTTTACTCCAACCACATCACTCCCCCCGTTGTACGACAATTCAAACTCATCCGACACCATACTTAACCGTCCAACTACTGGTGCTCCATTGTCAATTAGAGGTTATGCTACCGCTGCAATCCATAACTGCATGCGAAATCAATTGATGCTGTGGACGGTAGCGCCAGAAGCCCGATAATTTACCCGGACCCACCGCCATCGACAGACAATTCGTGAGTCACAATGTCCCACCGATTGAAGTAGCATCTTCACCTCTGACTTCGGGAGAGTAATTTATCACCGATTCACTGGACCGCGAAAATTTGTAAACCAACGACGAGACGGGCGTCGCGCGGGCAGAGAGGTACAGTGTGTAGACATGATGATAAATTAGTGGAAACATCGATCTGCCGTCGCGCGGCTCTCGGCGATTTGGAAAAATGCAATTTACTACCATCAGCCGTTCGTTCGGTGGACCTCCCTTTAGATGAAAACGAGCTGCCAAATGCTTGCCGGGTTGGTAGTTGGAAAAATCTCCGACACTTGGCAGTCAATTGGGAAGAGGTTGACTTGGGCCTCTGGCTGAAGATGGCTAATGATATGTTATTAACGAGTTGAACGTGCGAGGATTTTGTCTGGGAGCGGGTTGTTGGTGGTAGGAAAATTGAAAAAAATTGAACCGTTTGCTAGATCAGGAGAAGATCTGCGCAGTGGCCGTAATGATGATGTTTCGAATTATCGCGGCTGTCTGTCATTTTCGGTGGGGACATGAGTTGGAATGTAATCTTGTCGCGTTGGAATGGAGCAATATCTTTGGGTCAATGGTTTTGTGGGAGATTGTGGATTGTGATTTGAATTGGTACTAATTGACTTCAAATTCGTCGACCGAACGACGATATGTGAACATGACGGTCAAATCATCCGGCGAATCTTGAGCTTAATAAAACAACACAGTAATGTTTACATAATATTGTCGAATTATGGACCAAAGCTTTGGATGTAGCACATCATCGTCCAACGAGATTAGGTTGAATCATCTCTCACGAAATTTGAAGATTATCCAACGAATGCAGTTAGGGTGTCATAAAGTAGAAGAATCTCAATTAGCTCGATTAATTCACCACGAAATTGTCGTCACCTCGTCCGACTCGTTTAGTTTTTCACGGTCTGATTGTATCCAGCCGGTCGCTCATGCGTCCATTGGTGAAACGGTGTTTGCAAAACTGAGAAGCGAGTATCGAGCGTCAGTAAAATGTCAAGCTCGGGGTAGTTTAGTCACCCACTTTTTTTCTGTTTCCACTCACATCTCCGCTCATTTCCGACGTTGAGGAGGGAGTGTTGACATTTCAGCATCGGTCTATGGCGTCGACTGTCAGGTTCTTATGTTGGCAGTTGGCGAATGCACTTCTTAGATCAATTTTTTGCAATGAGCAGATACAAATGAAACACATGTTTCTGCATAACTCGAGAACGAATCAAGCAGAGGAAACCAAATTTAGTATGTGAGAGTTTTTGGAGACAGGAAATGATTCAATTCACATTGGTCCGGAATGCGAATTTAGCTCGAAAGATACATTTTCAGCCTAAGTTTGATTCTTTGGAGCAAAATTGTCTTCCACAAAGTTGTTTTGGATAAAAAGGCGCTTTTTTGGTGTGAATTAAAACAAGGGTGGTCCTTATTTTCAGAGAAATCGAGAATCTAACTTCTTTGTTTGCTGAAATAAAGGCATACATTATTTAAAAAAAACTGTAGAATAAATCATTTCAAGCAACTTTGACGGTATATTTTTTTCTGTACCGTTTGGTTTGACCGAATAAGAGCATTTTTTTCAGTGTCTCTACAGAAAAAAAAAACACTTTTTTGCTCCAACTTTTTTATTTATTATTTTTTTATTTGCGAACATTGTTGTCTCCATGTGATTTTTAAAACTTGAAAAGATAAAAGTTTGACGTATAAATGCCGATGTCTCCTACCGTTAGCGAGTAATTATCGATTTTTTTTTATAAAATTACGTCCTTTTCAAATGTGCTGTTAAGAAATGATTTGTTGGTTTGCCCCAACTAGAAAAACCAACATTTGAAAAGGGCTTATTTTGTTCATACGATAGAGACAATTTCAGCACACCAAAAACCTTTTTTAACTTTTATTTTTCTAGAATCAATGTCGAGACAACTTTTCTGAAAAAATGAAACAAAAAAGTAACAGCAAAATAACTGATTTTTATAGGGACACCCAATGCTGCGTAGAATAAACTGCTCTAATTCTAATAATTTTTTACCACTATTTTTGTCAATTTAAATTATAGACGTGATTAATCTATCCATTATTAGGGTGTTCGGTTCCTTAGTGCAAATATTTTCAGGGACGATAGAGGAAGATATTTGAAGACAAAAATTGCTGTACGCATATGGTCAAATCTCAAAGTATACGGAGTTATTGAACTTTTAATGTTAGTCTTAGACTGGCTGTAACTCGAAGGCTATGCTACTCAGCTAAATTATCTACCTGCATTTGAAAGCTTAAAAAAAATCTACATAACAGTTTCACTTAAATTTTGAGTTATTATCATTTAGTGTCGTTTAAGGGGTTATGGGGCAAATGAAACACAAATTTCTGCATAACTTGAGAACTAATCAAGCAAATGGAACCAAATTTGGCATGTTTTGGTAGGGTAGTTAGGGTATATCATACTGACTCGACTCTGGTTCAATAAAACCAATAATCAAAAACAATATCCAAAAAAAATTAAAAAAAAAACGGACGTAAGTAGGGCTGGAACCCAGGGTAGGTGAATAACATTAATTTTGCGCTAACTCTTTTATAGCTAAAAAAAGCTAAACCAAAAAATCTTGGAAAAAAATTGCTTCGATAAATCGTAACGAAAACAACTTTGTGGACGACAATTTTGTTCCAAAGCATCAAACTTAGGCTGAAAATCAATATTTCCAGCTAAATTCACATTCTGCGCCACTGTGCAATGGTAGTAAGATGCCCCTCCTGTGGAGTTTTTGGAGGCAAGAAATGTTTCTATGGTGGTACAAGATCCCTCCCCTCTTAAGACTGGAGGATGGGGGGGGGGAGCATTGGCGGAGCTGGGCAATTAGTCTGGAGGGGGCCTGGAGGGGGCCTGCCCGATGATTTTTTTCGTGCATATGAATATTGAAAAGAGCGATGAAAGTAGCGTAATTGATAAGGATATATGATTTTTATTGAAGAATCAAAACAGGTTCAATCGAATAATTAGATCCATTTTGCGCCTCGGTGAGTCGAGATGCCTTAAAAGAATCGAGTGGTGAATATATACCTCATATTATTCCGTGTGGATCAAATGGAGACTTCAGTCACCTTATTCAATTCTCTTGAGGCGTCTCAAATCATCCAAGTCGGAGAATAGACCTGAATCTATATAGAGTACAGTTTTTATTCTAAAAAAATCTTAAAACTACAAAGAACAACATTGAGTCAATGAACATTTTAAATTTATGTCAAAATTTTGATTGGTTTGGATGACGCGTTTTAAATATCTTCAAAATTGTGTCGGTTGATACTGATTCCTTCACAACACGAGAATTCCGAGGATTATTTCAACAAAAACCGACATGAGTAATTTGAGGTTAAACTTAAGAATTGGATTGACTTTGATAGACTTTGATAAACAACTACAGTATAGGCTAAATTAACAAATGCATCTACCCTTTCTAATTGTGTTAAATTTATAAGTTTTCATGTACAGTCCTCGAGGGCCATGTTATAAGGTTTGGCAAACATTTTGTTTTTAAATAATTAAAAACTAAAGAGTTCTACATTAATGAATTCTTTGGAAAAATTATTCATTCTTATAATTTTTTTGTATTTTGTAAAAGAAAATATATGTTTTTAAAATTTTCTAAGATGGTGGATCAGAGGTACTTTTGAAAACTGTGTTTCAAAATTCATAAACTCAAGACAGTTTAAAAATCGGGTTACTTCTGAGCTATTTTTAAAATTTCTGCTCAATCCACCTTTTGTGTGCTGACATAGAAAAAGTCATACATGACAATTTTGTATGAAAAGCTGTAGATGCATTTAATATTTTCGCCATCAATAACCCAAAATAGCCAACACCAGTAACGCCAAAATAGAAGCATTTGATTGAAAATCAAATTCTTTAAAGAAACTTTAAGAATAAATCTTAGACAACTGTTATAAGAAATGTGGAAAGAATTTTGATAAATTTCCAAGGAAATATTGACACGCGTTTTAAAAAAATAATCGGAACTCTGTCTCTGCTAATTGAATGCAGATGGGAATACACTGGGAACACACAAGCTGTTACAATTCTTAGAAAATTTAAAATAAAAATCGACAAGTCCTGCAGTGCGGTATCATTTAATTAAAATATGTTTTTAAATATGTGCAGAAAAGAATAGATAAATAATAGTTTGAACAGGTTAACAATATTTTCAATAAAAGTAAGCCTCATGAGCGGCAAGATTTCCCGCTATATTAATGATTAACATTTTACAAAAAAAAGACGAGGAAATTACTAAATTTTACAAAAAAGTCGAGTTATTAGTACGAGACACTGAAGAAGTCTGCACATTGTAGACAAAACATTCTCTATTACTAGGACGAATACCACAGTTACACTAGCATATGTCAACGACGTTTTCTGAAACGGAAAAGTAAAGAATTGAAAAGAAATTTCAGCAGCAGTATCCACCTGAAAAAGGCCAGTATCGACCCAAAAAGTAAAGAGGTAACGGAATTTTGTTACAGCTCCCATTAGTTTGCGTGGGAACCTCATAAATTCCAATTTTATTTTTCATTTTTTTCTCGTGGATGCTGCTGCAGAAATTTCTTTTCGATTCTTAACTTTTCCGTTTCAGTAAACGGAATTTAACATGCGTTTGGCATAGAAAAAAAAATTCTTTCGAACACGATACCGACCTAAAGAAAGAAAAATAAAATTGGAATTTGTAAGGTTTCCACCCAAACTAATAAGAGCTGTCAATTTTACTTTCGGAAAAATGTTTCGTTTGATTATTCCGTAAGTGAAGGTGACATTTCGTTAAATGCAGATCAATTGTAAAAATTCCGTAACCTCTCTATTTTTTGATTCGATACTGGCCTGAAGGCAGCAAAGAGCAAAAACAACTAACACTGGAAAAAAAACGTACAATTTCGTAGAGATTATGAACAGTGTTTCATTTCTAATTAGAAATATATTAGGGAAAAATCCTGGGGGGGGGGGCCTACAGAATTCTGGAGGGGGCCTGGCCCCCCAGGCACCCCCAGTAGTTACGCCAATGGAGGGGAGGGCTCTCATGCAAATAAAACACAAATTTCATCCAAACATAAGAATTATCCCTACTGTAATGAAAATGTGCATGCAGGAGATTTTGGTGCCGGAGAATGTTCTTATGATAGTTTGAGACTCCTTCCCTGGTCCAAAGGGGGGTGGGGGTGTGGGGAGGATGTTCGAGAACTAGTCAAGCTAATGGAACCAAATTTGGCATCGATTTTGAAGGTAAGATTTCTTTTTTATGATGGTTGAGAGGCCTCCCCGTCCATAAGAAGAGGGAAGGGGGGGCGGGGGGTCTCTCATACAAATGAAACGGAGGTTTCTGCATAACTCGAAAACTTATCAAGCAAATGAAACCAAATTTGGCGTGTTTTGGATGCAAGAAATGTTTCTGTTTTGATTTGAGACCCCTCCTCCTCTAGAAGGGGGGGGGGGAGCTCTCATATAAACGAAACACAAATTTCGGGGGATGCTTGCGCTACTTTCAGTGCTACATTGTACAAAAGAAGTTAATCTAAGATTATGCAAGAGAAAATTGCGTTCAAACTGACAAAGTACGGCTTAGTGTGAAGGTAAATGTTTTGTCTTTGAAATGCTTCTACACAGTGAGAAAAACCATGGTAGAAACTAACCATAAGATCCCAGTTCTATTAAATGTTCATTCATTATGCTGCAAGCGTAGCAAGGCTCGCACCGGGTTCAGCTAGCAGTATATAACAAAAACCAAGAATCTTCATCGAGATTCAAATCGTGGCCGACATTATTACAGCTCTCTGTAGATTCCAACCAGCCATATTAACTAGTATAAGACACTGAATAAAAACTCTACGGACACTGAATAAAAAAGCAACGCTCGCACCGGAATCAGCTAGCTTAATAATAAATAATATCAAAGAAAAAAGTTCTAGTGCATGTTGCGGGAGATTTTGTATGATAGCAAATATCCAAAACAAATTGAGTTTTTATAGCGTATCATGCTCCAAATCATATGCGCATAGAATTTTATGGTGAATATTGGCATTATAAGAGCCGAAAATCAATACGCCTCAGAATTTATGCGAGTTAACAATAACAAAAACAAAATTGAAACAAATATATTCGATAAATTAATTATGAATTTCCCTTTCCTTCCAAATTTATGGAATTCAATAAGGTATTCTAAAGTTCATTTGCATAACATTAAAAATACGATTACACATTTCAATTATTTCTTATATTTCAATATGGTGATTGGAAGAAACAGAGTTCTGCCAAAAAGCTAATTAATCTTCGCAATGGTAACTATGAAACTATTTGGTCATTTGGTGATTTCTTTCAATGCCGAATTACCGTTTGATGCATTTACTGGATGCAAAATAGTTTTAAAATGATTTTTCAACTGACCATATTGAGATAATATGAACGAGTACTAAGACAGCATTTCAAAATAGCATGCAACGAGTCAATAAAGTCAAAATAAAAGCTTTGATAGGCGTAAAAGTAATTTTAGAACACAAGGTTTTAAGATCGTTGTAAAGAAGCTGTGTAGGTTCTCATAAACATGACTAAAATATGAAACCTATTGGAACTCTTGGTGCCATAATAAAACCATTTGATTTCTACTGGTTTTCATAAAACTTTAATAAAACTTATTGAAGCTAAATGGTTTTGGCAAGTTTACTTAGGATATAACCAAAAAAGCGCTTATAATGCCTATAATGACCTAACAACTTTAGGTCATACCAGGTAAAACATTCAGAAGACTCATATTTTGTTCAATGGATGCTTCCTACAGCATGCTTTTAACTTGATGATATGTTCTGTCCAAGTAGTTAATAGCTAAATATGTGTAATGAAGCTATTTTACACATGAAGAAACCATGCAATAGACTTGCAAACAACTTTCAATAGATCACAAACGAATGTTCAACGAGATTGTAATTTTGCATTCTATATGAATCACGGAACTAAAATGTACAAATTTAAACAAATATAAACAAGATTTTTTTCATTCCAAAACGATATCGTAGCTAATGCTATTTTACGCGTTAGAGTAGATTATTCATCTGTATATATAATAATGGATTTCTGTCTGTCTGGACCTTATAGATGCAAAAACTACTGAACAGAATTTTGATTGGTTTTTGGAGTCGGAGAAGGTTCTTATGATGGTTCGACACTCTTTCTCCGTGTAAAAGGGGGGTTCCCATACAAATGAAACAGAAATTTCAGCATAACTCCAGATCTTATCAAGTAAATAGAATCAATTCTGGCAAGTGGGGGTTTTTGGAGACAAGAAATGTTTCTAGGGCGGTTTGAGACCCCTCTCCTATCAGGAAGGGATGGCTCTCATACATATGAAACATATTTTTTTTGTGAATGACTCGAGAACCAATCAAGCAAATGAAACCTGTGAAAGCATGTGGAAGTTTTAAGTGCGAGTAGGTGGTTCGAGACCCCCACTCCCTCTGCAAAGAGGGGCTCTCATACAAATGAAACACAAATTTTAAACAAACTTGAGAATTATCCCTACTGTTATGAAAATTAGTGTGCAGGAGTTTTTTTGACCGGAGAACCATCTAATCATGGTTCGAGATTCCTTCCCCCGTTGGGGGGGGGGGGAGGGGGGGGCTCATATACAAAATAAAAAAAAATTCTGCATGACTCGAGAAATTATCAAGCAAATGGAACCAAATTTGGCATTCGGGGGTTCTTGAAGATAAGATATTTTCCCATGGTGGTTTGAAGCCCTTCTCCTCTCTGAAAGAAGGGCTTCTCAAACAAATGAAACATCAATTTTGCATAACTCAAGAACTAATCAAGCAAATGGAACCAAATTTAGCATGTGAATGTTTTTGAAGGCAGGATTTGTTTCCTATGGTAGTTCGAGACCCTTCCCCTCTCTGTAGGGGAGGGGGGGCTCTCATACAATCGAAATATAAATTTCAACCAGGGGAGCGACCTCGGCATAGTGGTTCTCATTCATACCTCTCTACACCAAACTCACTAGTTCGAATCTCACCCCTGGACCAATTACAAAAATACCCAAAAGGTATTTGAATAACTAACACGAGAGATGAACCAGCCAAGGGCTGAAAATCCCGGCAATAAAAAAAATTCAACCAATCAGGGCCTGTTCTGCATACAATTTTAAGAATTTTTGTATGGAGCGTAGACTTTGGTCAATTGACACCACCCCCCACCCCCTAGAAAAGTCTACGTGGTTTATGAATAGACCCTCCTGAGAATCACTCAAGCATCTAAAACACACAATGTGTATTTCTCAGGTAAGGAGAATGTTCTGATAAAAGATTGGACCCCTTTTTAGTCAAGAATGGGGAATGCTTGAGCTACTCTCAGTGCTACATTATGCACGAGAAGGTAATCAATGGTTAAGCAAGAGAATATTACGTACAAACTGACAGGATACGGCGTAGTTGGAAATTAATGTTTGGTCGATGAAATGCTTCTGCACAGAAAGAAACACCATGGCAGAAACTAACGATCAGAGGATTGAGTTTAAAACAGACTCCTACGTTTTATTTTGCAGAATTTACACACATTAGCAAACGAAAATATTTGAACAAATTTCTTACTTCGTTATGACCTTATGACCAATTATGTGGAAGGCTGGATTTTGCATTGATTCATGGAATATTTCATGTCAATTATAGCCAGATGTCACCCTTATCAGGTCTGTTGTATGAAAGATTGCGAACAATCTCGGTGTTCACGTTTGCTTTGGCCTTAAATCGAAGCGAGGAGAAATTTCACGCGTCTGTTAAAATTCATTATTCTATTCTGTATGTGAGCAAAGCATTTGCTTTGCTCGTTTACCTCTCATTCGCAATCTTTACCCTGTAACCGGCCAGTACCCATTAAGGACATACGGGATCAAGTTCCTATCACTTCGAAGTTTTCTTAGCACAAACCTCAAATTCTATTAGAACTTCAGACGTGAAATTTTCTAGAATCGTTTGCTTCACTGCAGCATTCATTCCTATAAATCATATGGAAAAAGGACTCCCCCCAGTTTCACTCAAATGGATGAAAAAGTACCTATTTGTTTATAGTACATACAGCTGTCAAAAAGTGGGTATTTTTAAAATCATAATAATGCCTACTAACTATCCATTTTTTATCTTCAATGAGAGACTAAAATATGTGTATTTTTCTAAACATTTATGGGCAAACAATATCTTAGCATTCTCCTGGCTCGCTGTTTATGCACAAAAAAAATTAACAGGCGCGCGTGAACATATCCTCGTTAAATTTCAAGCTAAAAGGAGGCGTAAACAACGAAAGTGTTTGCAATCTTTGCTCGCGCCATACAACAATGTCGGCAAATCTTTCCCAAGCAACAGGCTAGATTCATGTGGCGTTATCGAAGCCAGACCTTATCATGCAATATCCCATTACATTTCGGCAGTACCCCAGCATTCACTCTTATGTGCATTAAATAACGCAGAAAGGTCAAGGTTCTTTCTACACTGTGTAGTTGAAAGTGCGCTGGTCGAAGAAATTAAAATCCAAGCCGCGTATCAGAGTCCAGTCCACGATATGTGTAGGAACAGTGGAAGAACTGAAGGTTATGTGAGGTGTAAGCTTTCCAAAATGGGAGAGGTACGTTAATTATTTAATATAATAATACAATATACTTCAATTTCATGACTACACAGAAAAAATAATCAACCGCAACAAGGCGCGTAAAATTTCCCTCGTGTAATTCCAAGCTACGAAGAGCGTAAACAACGATATTGTTTGCAAACTTTCATACAACAGGCTCGAATCAGGCGTTATCTGGACTAAATCCACGCAAATGTCCCAATATGTTCCGCCAAATCTAGCATTCCCTTTGTGTACGCATGCAGATTTTTTATCATGTAGAATCCTACTTCGAGCATCTTTGGGTGGAACATTGATAAGTTTAAACCAGAGCTTCCAGTAGTTTCAAAGGATGGTTGTAATACGAATCGTTTGAACAAATAAATTCAAGAAGCACAATTTGACTGATGTTATGTATACTTCCAAATATTATCATATAACACTTAAACAACTTTTGAAGGATTGCCGTAACCAGTTTAAAAAATTTAAGGGTAATGATTCAGAGTTGAAATTACTGAATGTAGGTAGCTGAATGTAAGTGCAAAAAGCAGTCAAATTTTCAACTATAATTTCAAATAACATTGGAAACGAAAGTAAAAATAAAGTATTTGTCAGCACAAATAGATACACAAATACAAATACAATTAAGGTAATAACGATATTTTATGTTTGTGCTAATGTGCATCATTCAATATAACAACTAAAACCAGATCACGAAATATGGGAATTTCATACCCAATGCGCAAATAACAAATATATTGAAAAATGCGTATTGCATACTCCCCAAATAACAAACGTTTTGAAAAATGGGTACAAAATACACGATAGCCTGACGTACAGACTCTTTACTCATTAATGGGTTAAGTCGTTTTGCTTATTAGAGGGTTGAATCCACATAAGTTCAAATTAGATGATATTCTACCCATTTTTGGATACTGACCAGTAACAGTGTTGGCAGAAAACAAAAAAATGACAATCATTTTTTTTACTGTGAAGCAAAAATCTGGAGTTTGCAAATTATGAGGAGTGAATCACTAAGAAAAAAGTTACGAATTTTAACAGACGCGAAAAATTTCCTCTCTTTTGATTCAAAGCCAAAGAATGCGTAAACAACGAAATTGTTTTCAATCTTTCATATGACAAACAACAATGTTTGGCATAAATTAATGGGATCTTTCTTTTAAATTTAAACAAGATATCGCTGGAATTAGGTCTGTTGTATCGAAAATACAAACAATTACGTTGTTTATGCTTGCTTTAGCTTGCTATTAAACGAGGGAAATTTAAGCAGACAATTAAACACAAAATTTTTTCTGCTGTACTTAAAATTTACATTATTACCTCAGCTAACACGTTACATTCACACAGGCACCTTCACCGGTTTGTCTACTGCCAAAAATAGTAATTCTTTCTGCCAAATTCACGTAAAACTGCGTGATTTCCACATCAAATTCATTCTACGTGAAAATCACGTAAATATGCAGGATTTTCGTAAAATTGCTGTACGTAATATTTACCTGATTTTACTGAAGAAAATTTGAACGTGTTCCGGTGGAAGTTACGTGAAATTTCACGTGAAAATAACATGTTGATTTTTTTGAGTGTACAAAACCTAACAATGAAGCACATTTGCATGCCATTCGATCAATGATGGAATGTTTGAAAAAGTTAATGTAAAACTACCTTTTTTTGGCAACAGGTTTCATAAATTTTGGGTTAAGTTCTATTGTTTTTGATCCGGTATTTTGGGAATTGATGACTTCAATTTAATTTCAGGAAAAAGGTTTATCAGAATTAAATTTTCAAATGTATTTTCATATGTTCATACATCAATCTGCAAAATGTGCTTTATCTAAAACACATAGTTAAACACAGCTACTTGTCTTTTTGTATTATGTTTTACACATTGCAAATACCTGGAATTAGTCGTGAGAGTAGGCATTTCAGCGATAGCATCAGAACAATAAACTCTACAAAACTGATTTTACTTCATTAGGTAATTAATATGTCCATGTTGGATGTTTATTATACCTGACGTGATGGTGACTGTCAAAAGCTTACGTTATTCAAACTTCACATCTGTTAATTCACTAGTTTACAGCTCATCATTTAATTACCGTCACAATAATATCTTGAGCACTACTCTTCATTTTCTCATTGTGCTAATTTTCATTGTGAACTTTCTTTTTCTACAACCAATCTTTGAATCTCACTTGAGCATCACTCAGTATCTTCAATCAAGTCACCAGTTTCAAAAGTCTGCAAAGTCAAAAACAGAAAAACAAAAACACATAGTTCCAATCAGTGCACCGAAGATGGCAGGATCCGGATACCACTGTCTGGGATTTCTCCAGCAATCACCTAGAACAATTTATATTACTTGAACTTTCGAATTGAACTGTCTCACTGTGATCGCGTGAAGCTTGCCTTTTTAATATTATAAAATTAAGGCTATTGTACGGTATGGATATTTTTGAAGAAGCACAACAACATCACCGAGATCATCACTTTATATTAGTTCAGTGGCTCTCAAATCTCACGAGAGAACTGCAACCAACCTTAAAAACAAAACTTACAACGCTCGGACTTCTCTCCGCTGTTTTTTTTAACATTTTGAGGTTATTACTACATCGTTATAGAATAAGGACTTATTGATCTCTTGCCTTGTAATTGTTAACATGCTTCGCCGAACGTATGTAGTCGCCACATCAGCTCGGCTGGCACATCGAAGCAAGCTCTCGATGAAACTTCTCAAACTTTCAATTCAGCGATTGG
>JASCZW010010388.1:0-36960 GCA_034211315.2 Aedes japonicus
ACCTTCCATTTTATTCTTGGCCAACCAAACACAAATATTGAGGTTAGCAGCGTAAGTCTGGGAATAAAATAATGCGCTTGATTTTAAGATGTAACAGATTCACTTCCTCGACTTTTATGTTAGACGCTTTACAATGGCTATCAGTGAAGCAAAGAATTGTGTATTTAACTATGGTGTTCATTTTCAAAGTAGTTACTGGTTTGCTTCCTCGATATTTGTGTGATCTAGATTGAAAGAGGAAGTGATTTTCATAGATATAATACTAGAAACGCGGATGAAATAAGAACACCGAATTTCTTGACTTGTGCTTCACAAAACTCATTATATTTAAAGGAATAAATGTTTTTAATTCGATGCCAAGACACATTAAACGTGCACCAACACTTTCAGAATTTAAAAGACTATGTATTTCACACGTTAAAACTGTATTCTGAGCAGCAAGCGTAATTTTTTTCAATATTTATGAAGATTTAACCTGACGATGTTTTATTATTATAAAACGGATTATTTTGTGTAGACCATTTTTTGTACATTTATGTTGCTTTTTTTTTTGTAAAAATGAAGAATGTATCTGACGAAGTTCTTTACAAACGGATTTATAATTAGTTGGCTATTTTATTTTTCCAATTTTATTTTTTTCACATTTACTAATACTACAATACTCACTATTTTGTTCGTCACAATGATGATGATGGAAATTTGTATAATGTTGTGTTAGTTTAAAAAAAAAAAAAATAAAGAAAGTAGTCTACAATTGTTTGAGCCTCGCGCGTGGTATACAGATATGATGGACTTCTTTAAATTCGTTAAAAAAATTGGTCTTTGATGCTTTAGATGGTACTATGAAATAGTAGCGAGTTGTCTGGCTGAATGTCGGGGAATTCTTCGTCAATTCTTTTGTGGTTGAAAGTAAAAGTTTGACTAGGGCCGGTCGAGGATTTTTTCGGTTTGGAAATTTTCTCGATCTCCTGATTGGGATATCATTGGTCAGCCCAAAACTCAAGGTGGCGGTTCCATTAGTGTTGGAACCTCTGACTCTGTAGCGGGCAGGATCGGATATTGGCTTGTCTTTTGATAATGTCCTTTAACTGGATTCTGTGATCTGAATTGCAACAGAATTTCCTGATCGCTGGGAATACTTGCGAACTTTTGTGGTTAACATCAAAGCTTTTCACAATTATGTCGCTGTGAAGCAAATGGATACTTTTGAAGAAATTTATATCTGTAGATGAAATCAGTTCGTTTTTTTTGCATAACTGGTTTGAATTGTTACCAAATTAATTATCTTAGAGATAAAATCGTCTAGCTCAAACCTTTGTAGGGGTAAGGGCGGGACCATCATCATCATCATCATCATCATCATCATCATCATCATCACACCTGGAATTTCCTGACCTGTCGCACCGGCAGTTGGGAAAAATGTTGAACATTCACCATTCAACCGTCTCCAGAGTGTTGAAGCGGTTCCAGGAGCGGTTGACGTTGAACCACGGCAAAGGAGCTGGAAGAAAATCGGGACCGGAGGGAAAGGTGAAGCGGATGATTAAAGCAAAACCCAACATCTCAAGCCGTGATTTGGCTAAAAAGATCGGCATGTCGTAGAGCTACGTCCAGAATGCAAAGAAGAGAGCTGGACTACATACATACAAGGTACAGAACTTCCCAAACCGCGATGAGCGGCAACAATCGACGGCTAAAACTCGGGCACGGAAGCTCTACGAGAAGATACTGACAAAATATGGCTGCTGTGTGATGGACGACGAAACGTGTATAAAAGCCGATTTTAAGCAAATTCCGGGGTTGGAGTTTTTCACCGGCAAGAGCAAGTTCTATGTGAACGACAAATTTAAGAAGAAGAAAATGTCGAAGTTCGCCTCCAAATATCTCATTTGGCAGGCCATCTGCTCTTGCGGACTGAGGAGTGAGCCTTTCGGACAAAGGGCACAGTAAATGGCGAGATCTACAAATCTGAGTGCCTCGAGAAGCGCCTTTTGCCGTTCTTGCAGCAGCACGACGAAGCTCCGCTATTTTGGCCAGATTTGGCATCATGCCACTATTCTAAAAGTGTCCTGGAGTGGTATGAGGACAATTCTGTCCATTTTGTTCCAAAGGACATGAATCCGCCAAACTGTCCGGAGCTGCGCCCGATGGAGCAGTACTGGGCAATGATGAAGCAGGAACTTCGAAAGAGCAAGAAGACAGTCAAAGACGAGAAGGACATGTTAAGAAAATAGAAAAAAAAACTGAGAAACTGGTACCGGATGACACTGTAAAGACTTTGATGGAGGGCATCAAGCGAAAATGCGTTCAATTTTACACTCAAGGCTCCATCGATTAACTTTTCTTTTGATTTTTGAAGTAAATATATGTATAAAACTACCCTAAAATTTTGGTTTGATTCTAAACATTATAAGAAAATTGGCATGACATTTTCGGTGTCGCAATAATTTCGTGTTCGCCCTTTAGTAACAATTCTTAATAAGTTTTAACGTAGGACTACGTTTCTCTTTTCTATACCGGGTGCCAATTCAAAATTTTGGAAAACGAGAGCGTTAAGCTAAAGTGAAAGGTTTTGGAACGCGAATAGCTCTCGTGCAACTGAACACAACGACATTTATACACCATTTGATCAGAAAAACTTTCAAAATTTTTGAATTAAAATTAAAGTTGAGTGCTATTGGTGTAACTAGTGCTATTTGCTACTTAAAACTGACCTACTTTTTTTAACATTTGTTTGAACAGGTTGAAAATATGTTTTTCCCTATCCGGGTCCTCAAACATGAGTAACAAATGGTTAAAATTATCTTCTTCTTTTCGTTTCATTTAGTTTCATTCTATGATGAATACCCAAGTAGCACACTACGATGATAATTAGTTGCAGTAACTTGATTATGACTTAGCAAGTCATATTTATGTTTTCTCAACCGAATGGCAACAAGTGTGCTACCAGGGTACAGAAATAGCAACACCCTTCAGTTGCAAAACTATTGTGCATTGTTGCCGGAGTCTGATTTTATAAATGAGGCCCGTCCCTTCTTTAGAATTTTGCTTTGTTCTGTATTTTCGTGCATCTATTCATTCAGGGCTATGCTATCAACGCTAGTATATAGCACGCGAGATAAACCGAAATGATTTCAGTTTTCGACACGAGCTCTCAGCTGCTCGCGAGCTATATACTGGCGTGGAATAGCATGGTTTAGAAAGTTGAGGATCACGAAAGTGTATTATGGAGCAAAATTCATAAGAAGTGACGGATCCAAAGCAAAATTATAGAACTATTTTATTAACATTTTAACTAACCATATGTGTATTGCTACGTATAAATTAGATGTTACCATTATTACTATAAACCAACGCGGCCTACGTGAACCTTGCGGTTCTATCCCTGATGTAACCCACCACTTTTTTGATCAATCCTAGTCTAAGTAGAATGAATTTCTACTAATTCTAGACGCACGATGACAGGAGACCACGACATGTTCTCAAAACATGTCCTTAATGACTGATTTAGATGCAGAACCCATTAGTTTATTATTTTATCTCTAATATGTGACGTATAATGAAGTCATTTCACGGTGGTCAAGAGAACGGTTATCATTTTGTTGAAATACCAGAGCCTCAGGTCTTGCTAAATCTGACTAACTTACCTTACCAATCAGACTAAGGCCGGCGTGGCCTCTGCTGTACACAGCTGTTTTCCATTGTAATCGGTCCATGGCTGTACCTCGCCAGCCTCGCTGTCTGCGGAGGGTCCGCAGGTCACCTTCTACTTGATCGATCCACCTTGCTCGTTACGCGCCTCTTCTTCTTGTACCTGTCGGTTCGTTTTCGAGAACCATTTTCAATGGTTCAACTGGTGCAATTCGTGGTTCATTCACCTCATCTACGTACCGTCTTCCATCTGCACTCCACCGTAGATGGTACGCAGCACCTTTCGTTCAAAGACTCCAAGGGCGCGTTAGTCTTCTACTAGCAATGTCCATGTTTCGTGGCCGTAGAAAACTACCGGTCTAATTAATGTCTTGTATATGGTTAACTTTGTGGTTCGGCGAACTTCGTCTACTAACTCGATTTCATCACCGTCGATCTAGGAGGCTAACGTTGTCTTCTCGTAGAAAACTACCGGTCTAATTAATGTCTTGTAGATGTTCAACTTTGTAGTTCAGTGAACTTTGTTCAATATTAGCGTCCTTCGGAGTCCAAAGTAGGCACGATTGCCAGCCATAATGCGCCTTTGTATTTCTCTGCTGGTGTCGTTATCGGCGGTCACCAATGAGCCCAGATACACGAATTCGTCTACTACCTAGATTGCACCACCGTCGATCTGAACTCGTGCTAGGAGGCTAACGTTGTCTTCTCGTGAGCCTCTTCCCTTCATGTATTTTGTTTTCAACGCATTAATCACAAGCCCAATCCTACCAGCTTCAGCCTTAAGCCTGATGTACGTTTTCGCCATCGCCTCAAAGTTACGTGTTACGATATCGTTGGCGAAGCCAAATAGTTTGGCCAGACTTCCTGAAGATCGTGCCACTCGTGTCTATCCCAGCTCTTCAAATCACACGGTCAAGTGCAATGTTGAACAACAAACACGACAATCCATCACCTTGCCGTAACCCTTTCCTTCGATTGAGCCTGTACAAATAAATGAATTTATATAATAATAACCCTTTCCGAGATTCGAAGGGACTCAAGAGCGTCCCTGATACTCGGACGACACTCATCACTCGATCCATCGTTGCTTTGATCAACCGCGTCAGTTTTCCGGAAATCCATATCGTGCATGAAATCTGACTAAGCGAACGGTGAATGGCTATTTAATGGTAACTGGTTCCTAAAGCCCAATTAACTTCAACTAGTTGATGGTAATAAAAACTCCCGTTACATGCAACTTGCGTTGCGATTAAATAGTATACATTATTGTTTTGTTAATGTCGCAATTATTATTTTAATTTTATTCGAATCTCCTTCAGAAGAGTTTCTGAGTGTATTGAATTATTTTATATTAGTTCCATTTTCACTGTTAATCCTTTTACTGAAACTCGTATTTCGTATTTTGCAGATTTCCTTAGTGTCTTGTAAATGTGTTGGAATATCGCAATATTTTTTATTTATTCAGACAAATGTCTAGAGTGAGAGTTTTATATGTATATTTTTTTTTCTTTATTTATAAGTTTGTTTTGTTTTGAAATCTTGAGGAATCTATGTAAGGATTAAAGCCATCCTCATATTGAAAATAGAAGAAGAATGTAGCGTGTATCTTAATGGAAACAAACAATTAGTTTATTAACGTTGTTATGCCACAATTGCATGTCGCTTGGATACGTAAGTCATTTGTCATAAAAATCCAACTATTCTAATCCTACCTTTTTGTCTAACAGCATTTGCCTTAATATAAATAAAGCACCGTGAATAAGCTCAAACATCGTTCATGGAACTATATTTTTCCGACAATCATGCAAACAAAGCACTCCCAAACATAAAACTTGGCAAACAAAATATTTTATTTCGTTGTAGCACAAGCTGACAACGATGGTAAGTTAACCTTACCATTAGTGTTCCGTTCATCAACGCTAATTTGACGAATTGAGGTACTGAGCCTTTGTTGCCGAAGAATTTCGAAAATGTCACCTAGCGGAAAGTATACCGTTTATATTCCAATTCCTTTTTCCTGGTAAACATGTGCCCAGCCATAAACAAAGCTCTCAACTCCACATCGAGGGAAGGTTGAACCGAATCCTGCCTTTGATGCCAATGCTCTAATTTATATCACTCAAGTAATGCGGCAGCAAATGGTAACAAAGAACGGTTTCCTTGCTGTGTGCCCTGCTAGACTGGGGCTATATAGAGCTGCTTCTTGAAAGATGGGAAGTCCGGATCCTCCTGCTCGTTTGCTCGAGTGATAATACGCCATAAATTTTATTCTTTATTATTATTTGTGTTTGACGACGCTCTCCTGGGGGTAGCATTGAGCAACCCTCCTCGGTTCCTCCCACTCCCAGCCGAACGGAGCACCCACGGCTTGAGCAAGGAATCGAATCGGTGTTATTTGGCTTTCATGCGCTAGGCGGTTGTTGTCATAGTGCTTTTGCAAAGTAACAGCCAAACACAGCCGGAGCTTATGTGTGGGCGTGGAGTTCACGTGACGGAATCTATTTCCTCTACGCCTTGAAGCAGCCGGATATACTGCCGAGTCCGGGCACTGTCATGATGACCAACGAACTGAGCATAATAGCACAAACACCCATTCGGTTTGTTAATTGTTTGCCAGCAAAATGGGGGAAGGTATAGCGAAGAACCTTTTTTAACTACAAAAAAATAAAATTCCGTGTCCTCGTTTTGTTAATTCTTAACAAACGGTATTTTATTCGTATCAAGAATTTGTTCATTATCATTGCATTGACAATTCAAATTCGGAATTTCATTCACCGTTAAGCTATTTTGTGAACTGTAATTTAACGACTGTGAAATAAACAGTTAAGATAATATTGATGAAGGATATATCATGTTTTGAACTTTTACAGTGTTTTCTAGTCATTACAGTGTTTTCTAGTCATTTCAGTGATTAACAACACAAATCCCCTGCATGGGGTAGTATGGTAAAGGGTTATGTGCCTGATCGGATACTACCGTTAAATGCCCGCCGCTCGTTTTCAAACTTATATCTTTCAATTTCAAAGCCTGCCGTTGCCCTATACGGAACTATCAATACACTTTCCCTTCATGTCTATTCGTTCTAGCAATAAATTACCGTCCACTCCTAGCGCTTCGCATGGAGATGAGAAATTATCTGCTTCTGACAAACTTCAGCAAAGATCGTTACTTCCGCGGCGCATGGGAGAATACAAAAAAATAATGAAAAAAAATATAAAAAAAAACAACAATCAAAGAACACAAATCATTTTGTGCATTAGTCTGTTTATCCTTTTTGGTGTACACCATGTAGTTGCGCCAGCTCATTCTTCTCCTGCATACGCCGTTTCCGTATACACCACCAAAGTCACGTCGTTTGAAAACTCCGAATGCTTGCAAGTTAACCTCGAGTTAACCATTAGCCATGTTTGAGCGCGGAGAGAACTACAGGTCTTTTCGTCTTACACATACATGGTACACTTAGTCCGGGGTTATGTTTACCAGAGCTCAGAATATTGTGGATATCCTTAGTAAGCACCACTTCCGGAAATATTGCGTCTCCGAAGAAAGGGATCATCATTTCAGTAAAAAGGCCAGGAGTTGTCTTATTCGGATTAACCGATAGATTTAGTTTCTTTGAATTGTTATTTCGATCTTATTTTGTTAGAGGAACTAATTAGCAAATCACAGAGAAGTAAGGGACACACGATCGATGAGACACGTATGAGAACGTTTGAGAGACAAAAAAAAATACACGGTAACCGGTGGGACTTGAACCCACGATTCCGAACTAAAGGCTCGCAAAAAGTAAATTGGTAGCACAAACTGTAGTGATCGTCAGTCGATGTGAATCAAAACAAACCCAAAAAAGGAGAGAGTTCCTCTCCCATGTGCGCATCAGTAAACAGAGTGCACACAATAGATCGCTAAGAATAAACTATACAAGCCACAGTTGTATATGAGCGTCTTTCCATGCGTCAATTTTTGCCTGTTGAAGTGGCGGACTTGTTCCGTCGCTACAACCTACCCCGCAGTGGGATGTTAGGCAAAGATTGACGTCCATGGTTCGAGTACCATTGGATACATGCCCTTTCGCTCAATTTTCAAAAACATCTGTTAATTTTCCTACCTGCCGCACTCTGACGGACCTTTCAACACTTTCTCTTCATATCTTTCATTCTAGCCAAAAACATTGTTGTTCACTCTTGGTGCCTCATGGTGATGAGCGAACATCTCCTTCTACATCATAATCGTTACTCCTCGCACGGAGAATACATAACATAACAATTAATGTATGTCCTATAATGGTTGCTTTACAGTACTTTTGTTGATACTTCAAAGTTTCAGCATAAGATGGTTACATTTCTCCAGTTCTTCCTCTTGATGGAGCCCAATTTGTACAATCCCTTCCATAGTGGACGACGAACCGTACGTGTAAGAGGATACCAGAAAACTGAAGGGGCCTCAATTCTACACCAAATCAGTTGGAGAGAGAGTGTCTCAATTAAAGATACGACTGTTAATTCAGTGAGAAGGTGAGAAGGCTTCCACTGTATCGGAAGCATGAAATTCTTCATCTCTTCTAGTCGAATCTGGCTCTGCCCGTTATTCCAAATCAACTCAGTGATTTTTTGATAACAACGTTGATTTCGTTAAAAATGATAACAACCCACTGAACTTTCTCCAACTGGGGATTTTTATTTACTATCGTACAGATTGGGCCGAAGGGTCTCAGATTGTTACGGAACTTTGTCCACGCGTGGGTACATGGATATATGAACAAAAAAGAATATGAAAAAAATCAAGGTTGCCAGTTTTCCTGGCAAACGCCAATTGAAGTTTTTAGATTTTCCCGAACATCACTAACAATTTTTTTCTCTAAACTATGATGAAATTTTCTCAAGAAATTAGGACAAATGTAACAAAATTTCCTACAAAAATTTTCACAATGAAGGATTTTTTTTTTTTGAAAAACCGGAAAAACCATTTTTTGAGTCATGAAAATTGTCTAAAAAATTATTTTCTTGTTAAGCTGACATTGGTGAAGTTTTCGCGGTGGGTTTTTATTTGTTATTGAGTAAAGCCCAAAAAAGTATAAGCTCGTCGCTCGTTTTAATACAAAAAAAATAAAAATTCCGAAAAGCGTCGTCTTCCAATTTGTTTATAAGTAGCTACTGTATGCTTTAAAATTAAGTATGTGGTTTGTTAATTTTGTTCAAGATAGCCCCCTAATCCCACCACCCCCCCCCTTCCAATCCTCCCCTTTACAATCCCCTCTAAAGTCACAATGTTGATGACTCAGAAAATGGTTTAATCGTCTTTTCTAAAAAAAACCATCACTGCAAATTTTTTTTTTATATTATTTTATTTCCAATTTTTTGTGAAAATTTCTTCATAGTTTGGACAAAACAAATTTGTTCTACGATGAATCGTTCTTGAGTTATAAATTTTTGAAGTTAGTTACGTAGTCACAGTTTCGTAACAATCTGAGACGCTTCGACCCACACCTGTACGATAATAAAAAAATCCCCAGTTCTGCGACCAATCGAACGCTACTGGGCATTCATCCAGCGGAACCTCAAAAAAGCAGGTGCAGTGGACAACATGTAAACTTCAAGAAAAATTAGTTAGCAGTATGTAGGAAGTGCACAAAGACCACTGTACAGGACTTGATGGACGGTATAATGTAGGATCATGTTTACGTAATCAACAATCTAATCAATTTAATAGTTTAATTGATACTTTAGCATGTTAAGCTGTAAAAAAATACATTGCTGTGGAAATATGCGAAAAGTTTTTAGTTTTATTTATTTGTTTAATTTTTATAACTTCTTTGATACACTCCTTATGCGTCTCATAGTTTGTCACCAGCCATAACATAACCACAAACAGAAAAGAAACATTGGACATTGGTTGTGTGTCACCAAATGTACATTGTACACCACGTTCTTTGCTCCATAAAGATGCTCAAAATCTCGAACAAAAACAATCAAGTTGCCTTTCACAGGAGGTAATCGTGGTTCTGGACACTTGCATCTCTAAGGGCAGAAAGATGCTACAGTTTGATAGCATAAAGTGTGTAACAGCCAAAATATGGATTGAATTTTTCGAATGATTCCAAAGTCACGGAAATAGATTTTCCCGTTTCAGTTCAAAATATATCCTTAAATAATTCAGCAAATCGTTGAAAGTAGTTTTCAGCAGTAATTTAGAATACAAGATAATCCCAATTCGATACCACTTGATGTATTTGAATTGGTTCATATTTGGTCACGTTAGACGCTTTTTATGGAAAAAAAATTGCTGAAAGATCATGTCGATGCAGCAAGGGTTAGTGTCGCTAATGCATATGAGAACTTAATTCTCTCATTTTTAGAACGTATTCGAAAACACTACAAATATCAAGACAATGGTAAAGGCCAGAGAATGTGGCCACTTTATGGGGCGCGCGCGTACTAGCTTATTAAACTTTCCGAGCCAAATATGAATGAATACAATTATTTTAATATTTTCCATCCGACTCATAGAAAAGTACGATAAGTTCGAAGAGGATGAACAGTGGAGGACAAGAAAAGGTTATCATTTATTTTGAGAAAACAACTGATTTGATTATAGTTAAGTAATGGAACATAACACCATTTGTTATAATTTTGTTATTTATGTCCCTATTCAAAAAACCATACTGAGGTATATATTTGTTTAAATTAAGGATGTTTTGTTACAATCCTGTTTATCGTTAAGGAAGATGTTATTTTTTTATAATTTAAAATACAAACGGACCCAAGATTATAAAAAAATTGTTTGAAAAAAAACCCTGATAACTTTAACAAAACCTATTATACTTCTGTTGCTTTTTTTTAGTAAAATTTAAAGAAATTTGCCTGCGTTTACTTGTATTAGTTCAAAATAATGTTTTAGTTCCTTTAAAAAGAGTTTTCCTAGTTTCAAATAATCAATTGTTTTCCAATGAAAAACCACTATCACACTTTATGAGCGGCCATAACAGCATCCTTCCTGTAGTTTGAAATCGGTCCAAATCGGCTTTCCCGCATTATGAAAAATCATCTTGTTTTGCCAATGAAAAACTACCTTAAACTTTGTGAGTGGCCCTGACAGCATCCTTTCCGTTGGTTTAAATCGGTCCAAGTCAGCTTTCCAGGATTATGAAAATCATCTTGTTTTTTCAATGAAAAACCACCATCACACTTTGTGAGTGGCACCAACAGCATTCTTACTGTTGGTTTTAATCCCATTCCCATTGGAAAGCGCTACTAATGTTTAAATATATTACTAGACGTCGCGTTAATTCAGCCAAAACTCTGCAGCCACCCAATCCTGTAATCCAACATCCCAGTGATTACTCGTGAAAGTGCAGAGATGTTCTCGGCTTTCAATAAAGCGAGAATCACGTCCTTGTTTGACCTGCATTCGGGCGTGGTCGGCGCCGGTGTTGCCTTAAATTGATTTCACCAGTTTTTACACATTGAGGATGTATGTTAGTCCCAAGCATCATCTGTTGGTTCTCTGTGTAGTAACAGCTGATCTAGCAATAACGGAGTAGCATTCTCGCGGGGTCAATCATGCTCATGCTCATGCTCACTTGTTCTCAGTCAGAACTTATTCGAACATCATCATTTTTAAAAGGTTCGAAAAACATCTCTAGATAAATCCTAGAGGGTTTAAGCTGTTTAGTGGAATACCTGTAACTAGAAATTAGAAGAAGAATTAGTATCCATTTACCAACTACCTTGCTTATCTCGACAGATAGCGTATTTGTCTACAATTCAGCTTCATCAGTGTCTCGTACTAATAACTCGACTTAGTCGAGTTATTAGTACGAGACACTGAAGAAGTCTGCACATTGTAGACGAAATACGCGTATCTGTTGAAGATAAGCAAAGGTAGTTGGAATTAAATGGAAGATACTAATTCTTCTTCTAATTTCTAGTAATCTCTAGATAATACAAATCTTGTTCAAGCTGCTCAGAATTTCCAACACAATCAGAAAGGGCATTAATGTGTAGCGCGAAGCGACTGGACGAACAACAGGGAGCTTAGCGTCATTCGATAATCTTCAAATTTTCAAGATTTTAAAGAGATACAAAAAGCTTAAATGTTTACCATGAACTAATAAAAACAAATCGGCTTTAATTGGACAGCTTTATTGTTATGATTAAATTTAATGAAAATAAGACATTTTGAGAACCTAGGTTTTGATAACATATTGATAATATAAATATTAAATAATAAATAGCAAAGTAATACCAGCTATGAAGTTAGACATTGTTATTTTTGATTTTCAAAGAAGGTAAACGGGTCTTCAAAATATCCAAAACATTGTCTTCTATTAAATAATGTTTTGATAAACTTTTCGTATTAATTTCCATTCTTAGAATGGACTTTGACTTTTCAATGAATATTTTTCATTTAGAAGCACTAAAAAAATATTTTGTTCGTAGTTTGAACTTTTGAACAATATCTATCAATATTTTCGTTATTGTAACTCTTATATCAATCAAACTAACAACAAATTTGACGCGTAACGGTGGTAGATCACCTTTTCGTGGTGCGTTATGGGATATCAGATCTACCACCAAACCCTTGTCCAAATTAATTCAAACTAGGGAACATAGTAGTTCTGGTAAACATTGTATGTCTTGTGAAAAGCTATAATACTCGGATTGCACCACCGAGAATGAGCTTGGATAAGGAAAACATGGTTAGTCTTCATTTATGTGAATTCTCATTTTCTATTTGATGTTCTATAGTTTGAATTGGTTAGCACTAGGGTTCTGATGCATGGTCAATATCGGAGTCATTGTTTGTTTTGCTTGCAATGAATTCGGTTTTGACTGATAAAGGGGCGCGCTTTTGAAGAGTGCTCTCACTTCTCAATGGGTTTAAATAGCGGAAACTTTCAATAAAACTTGATTAATTACCAACAAACCAAACCGACAACTGTAACAACACCGAATACTTCATCATTTCTCAATAGTGATGAAGTAACTCGACATGCACTAAACAAAGGATACGAGATATACTAAAATAGATCAAATTACTGGTCGCAGTGGTTTATGTCCCAAACAGAAAAAAAAAACAAAAAAAAGGATGTTCCGATTGTTTTAAACAATAAAACTAGCAATTGGCTCTTATTTTCGTTACTTCGGGAAGGGCTTGTTCTGATATCAAAGTGAAACCTTTGTTCTTAAACTTAAATGGCATGGGGCAATTGTGCCCATATCAATTTCATTATTCCTTTATTCATTCTAAATTTAGAGATTGGAGAAAAAATATATGAGTTCCATTACGTCATAATGTTTGTTAACTTATAATCTATCTGTCTATATTTCATCTGGACTTAGCAAAATATCTACATATTCATCGAACCGTTCAATAATATTATTCCCTATTCAAAATTAATTCGCACCCGGTTCCGGTACCTCATGTCGACTGGGGCCCTTACCAGCAAGAAAACTCAAACGCGGAGCTAACGTGATTTATTGCGTAGGGTACCAAGATACCGTGTTTTATTGAGGCGTCCGCCTAATGCCATGTTTGTTTACAAACAAATACATGTGAAATTTAAGGCAACTTGTAATAAATTAACATAATTTTATAAATAAGGCATTTAACGACCAAGTGGAGCACTTTCCTTTGACAGTCACTTGATGATCTCATCGCACCTTAAAAACTAATTGGGACGAGCTTGACTCAAATCGAACACCAACCTGGTTTTGATCCGAAAATTTAGCCAAGAAACTTCTTCTAAATGTCATTTCCCGGAGTTTTCGCAATATATCGTTGCATAACTGTCGTATTAATTAAATTGCGCCGTTATCACCATCATCACCGTAAACTTCATCATTATTGCCTCCCTCACGATCAACGGCATACCCATAAAACCCATCACCCAGCACACCATTCCTCCACCCACTGTGGCTTGTTGCTTCGGAAGAAGAAATGAATTTCAATAAATAATATTTTCGCTCTCATTATCGCACACGTGCTCACAGCAGCTATGCCTATCCCAAGTGTTCGCAGGAAAAGACAATGGCCCTGTCTCCCCCGATCCACATTCACATTCCCCGGGGACATTCTGCTCTCGGAAGAAGGAAAGGGAAAAAATGAAACCAGCTCATCGACCTCTGCCAAGGACAGAAGCTCGTAAAATTTTTGGATGCCTCTTGATACACGAGTATAATTTACATATTCCGATGATCCATTGTTTCAAACCGGACGAGTGCGTCGTGGTTATCAAGAGTTAACACTTGCTATTCAAAATAATAGACGCGGCGGTAGGCAAGCATGTCTGCATGGAGAATGATGGCACAGCCAGGCGGAACCCGAAAACCATGGTTGATGTGTGTGTGGGGTGAATCAAGGGATTCGAAAATTGTTATACATCAATGAGGAAAGCATTAACTCTTCAGACGAATCCACTTGTTGGATCAATGGGAAGGAAGGATGCTCGAAGTGTCTTCAAAGGATACGGCTGATATTGAATTGGGAGCTGTGAAGTGGAGTTCGTTGTAATATTAATGAGGTAAAATCCGAAAGGAAATGGGTAAATATTTTGAAGATGTTTTTTCGACAAATAATTTGTGTATTTTTACGAGGACTAGATTTTTTGGAATGATAAACATGAAATCAACGTAAATTTCCAGATTTGAATTGTCAGAGTTTCGTGAATGTCGGGAGAGCCACGCTCATTACAAGATTACTTTCACAGAGAATAAACCTCACATGTGAACATTACCAATATCATTTAGAAAAGGGAACTGAAACTCATTTTCAGATTTGGAAATTTAGAATTTTTATACCAGGCACGTATTTAGTATTATCTTAAAAAAGGTTTTTTTATAAAATATTTGTAATTAGGTAGGTCTCACCAAAGGTAGCTTCCTATGACGTAATATCAGTTTCATTGTAGCGTTTGATGGTGCGAAAAATGAATCATTCGTTAATTGCAAGTGACTTCAATTTATTTAAAATAGTGCACGGTCTAAAAAACTCCATAATTACCACGCCTCTCAAACGAATGAAAATTCAAAACAAACTTGAAGGCCGTGTTGACTTTTGAATACACTCGAAAAGAAAAATGTGCAAACGTGTGTTTGATTACCACATTCAAAATTAAACGTGTTTAAAAAACACTGGCAGGAATTACCACTCACTCATATTTATGATTTTTGTGCTAACGTAAGAACAGCATCCGTTGAGTGAATTACCACTCACCCTGTAGAATACATTTTCGTCCATGTTTAAGGAAACGTTGATCAGTTAGAAAGTAAATTTAATTTTACTTGAAGAGTATAAAATCTCCCAATCATCAAAGTTAACCTAATCCTCTACCAAAAAATCAACCGAAATTCAAGGCCAGATTACCAACCTGCCAGTAAAGCTTTGAAAGCCACCTTCTAAATCCGTTGACCTGCCTGGCTGTCTGCATCCGTTGGCTGTCGCCTGACGGTTTCAGTTGGAAGCCATTTGCGGTTTTAAGTCGACCTCTAATGGACACGCTGCAAAGTGCAGTGCAGGAAAACGGAAGGCCGGTGACATGGGATGGATTAAATACTTTCCAACTGTTTCTAACCGTCGATGTTAGCCGATGCATGGTGACAGGTAAGGACCTGTGTGAACCAGTTGCCGTCAGTTGCTATCGGAAAAATGACGGAGGAAAAAAAAAGAATGCACATTCGCCTTGCCTTTTGTGTGCAATTTGCCGTGTTCGACATTGACAAATCCTGATTCATTAAAAATTTACTCACCCCCGGTAAAAAGTAGCAGCAGGAAACCGCAAAAGTGAACAAAATTGGGTGAAATTATTTTCCTTTTCTTTGGTTTGGATTTTCGATCCGAGCTCAACCGACCATCTGGGTCTGCTTTGGGGTTGAATCAACACGAACGGATTTCAAGTCAGCAGCTGAGCTGTCCTGTGAAACCAGATAACCAAGTCCCTTCGCTGGCACAGGAAGGTAGCAACAGTATAAGTTCTGGCCTGTGCCTTTGTAATACCAAGAGGAGGTTTTTATAACGGCCCGACTTTTGATGTTGAAAAAGACATACTAACACTAGTAAAACAACTGTGACTAGACATGGTTACTACTTCTAACTGTTTGAAAATAGATTGATTAATTTGAATATGCACACAGAAAGCCGAGCGATGGCAAAAGCCAGTTAAATATTGTTTTACGTTGCGCTAAAGTGATTTTAATAAAGCGTAAGTAAGTACGCGTCTGACTGATGATTGCGTTGTTTCACTGTGGCGGCAATGCAATGAAATAACTTGCTAAATGAGCTGAAAAGTATATCTGATAGAAAGCGAACCAGCTGTGTGTGCGGTTGACAAAACTGCATAATTTATTAGCTGTTTTGTGTTGTTGCAACATACATGGCTTTATTTGATCAATGGAATCAATCGAGTTGGTTTTCTGGTCTAGATGCCTCCCTCTAGTGGTGAACCAGCATAAGGGTAAAAGCCACCTTAATATAGAAACAAAAAGAAGAATTGTTATTGATACCTTTTCAGTGCGTTATGAGCTTACGATTTTGGTTGATTTTGTTCTTTTACATATAGAAGATTGCTTCTTAGAAATGATTTCTTTAATTTAAATACTTGGTTCGAAAGGTTAAGTTCGTTTTCCTTACAAAATCCGCAAGTGATTCTTTATTTTAAATCAGACAAGATGCTTTCTTCTATTCGTTAGATTAAACAGTTCCTAAGCCATCCCAAGCAACGCATAACTGTAATAACTGGTTGCAGCAACTTGATTGTGATATTGTTGAGTCACATATAAGTAACTTCAACCGATTTGCAACAAGTTGGCTGCTACCGATTTAATATGCAATGTTAGTTACTGTCCTATAATCAGAATATAAACTTAATGGTACTCTAAAGGCTCAAATACTGTTTTTAGCTTGGGACAGTCAAGGAACTGGAGACAAGCAGCCCTCAACCAAATTTTATGAAGAATTATCGTGACGCAGGCGCGGACGTTAGACCAGCATAAATAAGTAAGTAAGTAAGCCAAATTGCACATCATCCAAATGAATAGGGTCTAATCTCAGTCAGTCTTAGCAAACCATTGTTTATGTAAACATTTCAAATTCTTAACTTTATGTGAAAATAACGACGTCAGCTACGTCTTCTCGGTTTATCTGACAAGAGATGGATTACTAGAATGACTTTCCTTGATATTAGAAACCGTATATCGCTCTGTAAAGTTTATGGTTTACATTCTTCGTAAAAAGGGTGTGTTAATAGGTGTGCGGTTTGCAGATACGATATCGAAATCCCTCTCCATCAAGGTCAGTCAGCAAACGTTCTGGACAGAATCCAAAGGTGTACTCTGTTGGCTTCGTTCAGGCCACGGACGGTTAAGCCAGTTTGTGGCATTCCACGTCAGCGGAACTTAGGAGACGACGGATGTACCAACGGTACCAACAAAACACTATGTCGCTGACGAAGGTACACAATGGAAACGACTACCTAACATGGCAAGCGACATCCGCTGGCGTTGGGGACCTGAGTTCCAAATCTCAAGCAAAAAAAACTCGTTAATCCATTCTCTGCACAGAAAAAAATCGGTGCCCAGATCCGTGAACAAGCATGAACAAGCAGTCATGAACAAGCAAAAATACACCGCTACTGAATCACGTTATCAAGAACGTAATCACGTTTTTAGGTAAAATCCTGAAAACGTGAACTAGTTCACGGTGCGTTTTCATTTTTGGGACGCTCTTGTTTCGGTGGAAAGACTACCTAAGGGGAGCTTCGACCTCATCTGCTACTTCACAGTCAACCTAATGAACCCGCAATTCACGTACAGGACTTCGCGAATTGGGAGAACCTTGTGGGAGTTATAGTTTATGCGTTACGTTACATTTGCAATTTGAAGCGTAGCTTTTATGTAAAGTCGCGAGTTTCTTGACAAAACTCGACTTTATTGACGCAGAAGATCATCTGCACCAACTAGCTCAGCCCAGAGGAGATAGAAATCCTCGTGAAGAACCGTATGTTGAAAAATCCAGTGACAATTCCCAAATTCAGCTTCTGTACCAGTGGTGTTGGACAAAAATGACATGCTTTTTGTCAAAGGTCAGACAAAGGCATGTGTGTTCATCGATCGCGACGCCGTTCAACCGATAATTCTTCCTCGGGACCATTACATAAGTCCCTTAATCAGCTTCACGTTCCTTACAACGTTACCGTATTCCTCGCTTAAAAGCAGTCTACTGACAGATCCGGAAAGATTGTCAACAGTGTAAAATCTCGCTTGCCAATCCACAGCCTCCAGCAATGGGTGACCTTCCTCCAGCACGCTTAGCCGCCTTCGATAGCCCTTGCATACACATGGGAGTAGACTACTTCTGCTCGATGTAGATATCTATCGGACGACGTACTGAGAAGCGGTTGGGGATTCTTGCCACCTAATACTTGCGCCATCCGCCTGCGGATCGCTCACTCACTGACCACCGAATCTGCGTAATGGCTATTCGAAACATCTTGGCCCGGAGGGGTGTTCCTGCAATAATCTAAAGCGACCGTGACACAAATTTCCGAGCTGCGAACAAGGAATTACAGAGTGGTCATTCAACGCTCCCGTCACGCCTCGCATGGGTGGATCATGGGTGCGTTTGATTCGAAGTGTTCAGCAAAACTCAGCAAAGCCAGCAAAAAATAATTCAAATGAGTAGGCTTCCAACCTACGAAGTCTTGGGCAAAGTCTAGTTAACAGAGATCGAGAACATGGCTAACTCCCGTCCCCTTTGACCAATATTCCCATCGATGGTGGCGAACCCCCAGTATTAACGCCCAGCCATATTATTTTGGGATCAGCCAAAGGCTTAGGAACAGCTGGAAGCAATTACAGATGATGCCAGATGTCTTCTGTAAGCAGTGGACTCGTGACTACTTGCCGACGATTACTCGTAGGATCAAGTGGTTCAATCTAGTGAGTCCGATCATAGTGGGAGATTTTGTGATCATCGTCGATTCAAAGCTTCCCAGAAATTGCTGGCCAAATGGGAGAGTAATTGCCAAGTGTAAGGCTCCAAATGATAAGGTAAGTTGGACTATCGAGCAAACCGCATCAGGAGGCATCTATGAACGCCCAGTGGTGTCTTGGACTGTATTCGATGTAGGAGTAGAGACGATGCTTGCACCCCATCAAAAACAAAGAGCTGCACCCACTGACAACCTACCACATCCGCCGTTGATACGAGGGATTGCCGTAGATCAAGGCAGACAAAACAGAGAAAAACGTTAACAATCACGAGAAGGTGCATTATGCGTCGACTAACGTGTAAATTACATAGAAGTAACCTTAAAAAATAATCTTAAATCTACTTGAACCTAGTTGTAATTAATTATGAAGAGAAGCGTAACCTAAATTGCAAAAGCCAGAAGGCACTAGTCCATAAACTAAATCTACGAGTAATTTTCTGTTTCAACGACTCGGAAAAGGAAAAGGAAAAGATTCCTACGGCAAAACTGAACGACATTAGGCTTGTTGAGTCCATTTACGATAAAATAGATTGCAATATAGAAGAGGTCCATCTCCACCAGTGAGAGTCATCAATGAGTCTTGTAACTTTATCAATAAACTGGATTGCGTGTGAAGTTCACGGAATTTCAATTTGCCCTCCTGTGATCAACAGAATCCTTGATGCTTGTTTTTATTTAGGTATTAAAAAAAGAACAAATATGTTTTTTGTTGTGGTTTGATAATTGTTTCGAATAGTTTAGGAATGCGCATGTCTGATATTTTGCTAGTTTCAAAATAAGGCACCATAAAAGAGCATTTTCAAGTTTTGGGGAAAATGCCAGGATGGTGGAACAGTTATGTTCATTGCTAGGTTCTTCAGAAGTTTGATTTAAAAGCATTCAGACTTTTAAAGATATGTAGGCAGGATGGCATTTCGCACTAATTTTACGCCGGCGCGTGAGATTTGTACCTTCACAGAGAATACAACCATAACTCACCGCAGATAAAGCAAAGTGCTCTTTTATTCGGTGGTAAATAAACAGAGTGATAGTGTGCGCCTGTGATGGGATTGCTCGGAGTGAGTGCATCACTCTCTCTTTTAAACCACCGCTCTCACGACCGCATTCGCTTCTGTGAATTCGAGAGCTCTTCTTCTCACTCTAGAGCGATCGAGTGTAGTGTGAATAAAAGCCATTTTTTCCACTCACTTGCGCTACCCGCATGCAAACACGGGGGTGAATATAAACAAGAGAGAAGAGCTATCGTTGAGGTAGGAAGAGTGTTTGGAAACATTAAAATCTCTCTCAATGGAGCCACTATGAAAAATTCTTCAAAATCGAGCAGTACAACAAAACTGAATAATTCTCATACTTCAAACTCAAATCAAGGACTTCATATGCTTCATAAAATAGTGCCGCGTATTCTCGAGGTGCTTCCGATTGTGAAGCTTAACTTTAATGAAGTTTTTTGGAATTAAAAACTAAAAAATCAAAATCTCATCCGAAACATGAAGTCAAAAGCTTGATGCCTAAAGGATAAAAAAAAAGATTCAAACATTTCAGGGATGATTTTTATAACATTTTCAACCATAATTTATAATGCAATTTATAATTTATAATATTCGTAAATTTGATTTGATTTTGAAAATCGACACAGCCTAATCCTACATGTCCTTAAAACTCTGGATGCTTGAAGTTAGGCACCCAACAATCTTTTTTATGAACCATTTCGGAGGACTTTGAAGAGTTGAAGAAGGTTGAAGAAAGGTTCACAAACGAGTAGTTACGGCCTTGAAATTTAAGCTCAACTATTTCGTTCGGGATGTCAGGCAAAACCTGAACTAAAAAAACTTTGAACAAAAAGTCAAAAAACAAACAGGACTACCGTCATCCAACGTTCATAAAGCTCTAAAAATGAGCGCCAGAACAGGACCGTTAGAACTCTTGCACGCTGTGGACATGTATGTTGAAATTCCACACATACGTAAAAGCGGACTTGAAGCAAATTTCGGTAAACCAGAATGTGACTACAAAAGACTAGTTAGATGATTCAGAGTCGCTAAGGAGACAGCAAGTGTCGAAGTTCCCCAATAATTTCATGATTTAGCAGGCGATATGCTGCATGAGTATGGACATGATTGACCACCCGGGGTTGCTACTCCATTATTGCCAGATCAGTTGTTATTATACAGAGAGCCAACAGATGATGCTTGGAATAAGCATACATCCTCAATGTGTAAAAAATTGTGACCCCAAAACTAAGGCAATGCCGGCGCTGGCCTCACCCGAAAGCTGGTCAAACAAGTAAAGAGTAGGAATGTGTTGAGCAGCAGAATTCACTGCATTTCCTCGAGAAATCACAAGGATTTTGGATAATATGGTTGAGTTTGCAGCGAGATCCGTTTTGGTAAACGGTGAGCTGAGTTTGACTGACGTCGGGAGCGAATCAGATATATAACTATATTTCCGGTTGGTTCTCTGCACATTGAAGTTATACAAATTTCACTCATACGTTCGGGCGATTTATTTTATTTATTTAAATTAAAAAATAAGTAAGAATATCGAGTTTGAGAACCGATTTAAACCAACACGAAGAATGCTGTTGGTGCCACTCACAAGTTGGGGTGGTGTATTTCAGCAGAATACACGAATACGTTGAAATATTTAATTTGAGGACCGATTTAAACCAATAGCAAGGGGCCACTCACAAAAATCAATGGTTTATATCAGGGAGATACTGTGAGGACCACATATACGTAAAAGTGGTTCATTTCAATGGAATACAAAAATACTTTAAAATATCGAGTTTGAGTACCATTTTAATAACTTTAAACAAACGTATTCATACATAATTCTATACTTCTTATAAGCGGAATATTTTTTTTGTTATGGAATACAATCGGAAGAACAATTTTAATGAAAAAAGGTCTTATAAACAATTAAAAATGTACCGCTGAAGTGTTGAAAATGAAATAAGCATCGCACTGCAGTTAGTCTAACTGAACTTCACGAACTCTCTCGCAGGTAACAGAAAAGTATCTCTCTCTCTCTCTCTCTCTTTCTTTCTTTACCTTTCTCTGTCTCTCTCTATCATACACGCGCGCACTGTTAAACAAACAGCAGTCCCACATCACTCTTCATCACTTGCGAAAATTACCACCTACCTTTGTCTGTGGTTCTTGTTCCGGTTTCAGCTATTTGGCAGGCGATATATTCATGCGAAAAACGAAGCAAGCCTTCCGTAACGACTGCATTCGTGAAAGACCAAGTTTATATAAATGAATGAATGAAGAAACGACTGCTTCCGTTGCTAAAATCACACACACACACATCACTCACTACTCGTTTTGGAGTAGTACATGACGAATGGAGTCAATGTACTACCGATGATCTCAATTCCCCAAAAATACCGGATTAACGGCCTATCGAAAGTACTGGGCATTTCTGGAAGCACGAACTTCGTTAGCATCCTAAAATTGTTTCGTTCAAACAAAGCTGAAGGCTGCTCCACTGGAGTTGCTCTTCTGGACATAGAAAAAGCATTCGACAGTGTGTTGCATGAAGGTTTAATTGCGAAACTGAAAAGGTTCAATTTTCCGCTTTATATCATGAAATTAGTTCAAAACTACTTAACTGATAGAACTTTGCAAGTAAATTATCAGAATTCTAAATTGGTTCAATGGCCCGTTGGTGTTCATTTTCACTTCAGATCTCCCTGATTTACCTCAGGGGGTGTCAAAAATCTTGCTTTGCTTATGACACAGGTATTTCCGCTAAAGGAAAAAGTCTATGTGTTATATCCAGGAGGCTACAAAACAGCATTTTTACAGATTATTTTCAAAAATGGAAGATTTCTCCTAATGCTTCCTCCAAAACTCAACTTATAATATTCCCACACAAGCCTATAGCTGCATTTTTGAAACCAAGTAATAGTCATATGGTCACTTTGAACGGAGTTCCAATTTTTTGATCAAGCCAAGTAAAATATCTTGAACTGATACTTGACCAAAAATTAACATTTAAAGATCACATTGAGGGCATTCAAGCCAAATGTAATAAATATAAGAGATGTTTATATCCTCTTATAAACAGAAAATCCAAACTTTTTTTAAAGAACAAACTTCTAGTATTCAAACAAATTTTTAGACCGGCCATGTTTTATGCTGTGCCAATATGGTCTAGATGTTGTGCAACTAGGAAAAATGCACTTCAAAGGATTCAGAACAAAGTTCTAAAAATGATTTTGAAGCTGCCACCTTGGTTCAGTACTACTGAATTACATAGAATTTCAAACGTTGAGACTCTAGAAGAAATGTCCAACACAATAATTCATAATTTTAGACAAAAATCATTGCAATCTGCAATGATCAATTCTCTCTATAGATAAAAACTAGTTTTAAGAAATCAACTTTATATCTAACACACAGGCAAAATAAACCATGTTAAAAATTCTGAATAGACAAAGTAAAAATAATATTAACACAATTAGATATTAACGATAGAATATAAGGTTGACATGTTAATTACTTAGCAGGAGCACCTAGGATAATATAGTAATGTAAAATAATGGTAAATTTGGAATAAAGAAGGAGTTAAAAAAAACCTAAAATTGATTCCGGGAACAGAAAATGTTGAGAAAAAGTGTCAATTCAAGCGTCTTATTAGTAGAGTCAAGAAAAATGGGCATTTTAAATTCACAGAAAAAAATGAATTTTAACAGGCGCGTAAAATTTCCCCTCGTTTGATTCCAAGCGAAAGCAAGCATACACTACGATTTTTTTGCAATCTTCCATAAGCCATGCAACAGTCTAGATTCAGGCGTTTTCAGGTTTAAGTTTACATGAAATATCCCATTCATTTCTGACAAATCTAACATTCTCTTTATGTGCATTATGCAACGCAAAAAAAAAAAAAAACTAGTGTGCAATGAAGATATGTAAACGAAGCTTATACATATATGTAGGTGTGTCTGTGAGAACAAAGTGGTGTTTGTGTGATCAAGAAACGAGATTGTGGCAGAATGTCCGAAAGTGAAAAACAGTTTGAAAAACTGACAAACAAGCAGCTACGAGAGTTGTGTGTTGAGAGAAATTTATCAGCCAGTGGCAAAAAACTGAATCTTGTGCGAAGGTTGTTAGCGAACAGTGTGATCGAGGATGAAACTGTGATTAATATTGCTAACCATAAAGTTTCGGCTTCGACCCCAGTGAATACGAGACAAGAGGGCGATATGAATTCGAGTGACGGTGAAGAAAATACGCGCCCGCCGCAATTTACTTTCCACGACATCGGTGATTCACTCGAGAAGTTTTCCGGGGAATGTTCCGATCGCAATGTGCGTGAGTGGTTGGATGATTTTGAAAAAACGTGTGAGAATTTCGGCTGGAACCATGTACAAAAGTTTGTTTACGGACGACGGCTGCTAAAAGGCACTGCAAAGCTGTTTGTGAGTAGCTCATCCGGGCTTAACAGCTGGGATGAATTAAGGGAAGCTCTTGAAGAAGAGTTTGAAGATAAAGTTACCAGTGCGGAAATTCACGAGCTGCTGCGTAATCGTAAAAAGAAGAACGATGAATCCTTTCTTCAGTACATTTACCACATGCAAAATATCGCAAAACGCGGTGGTATTGAAGAGGAGGCTGTATGTGATTATGTTGTTCGCGGTATAATCGACGACCCGGTGAATAAAGTGTGCTTATTCGGAGCGAAAAATATGAGAGAGCTAAAAGACGTAAAGCAATACGAGAAAATGAAGAATCAGATTCGCGATTGTGCCCGTAGTAGTGTGAAACCCACCGTGAAAGCCGAGAAAGAGAAATTTAAAAAGAACACGAAAATTACCAGCAAAAGCGACGTCACCGAGTCGACAGCTGAGGATGTACGATGCTACAACTGTGGCAACCGTGGGCACTACGCCAACGATTGCGAAATGAAATCGCGTGGGCCGAAGTGTTTTGTATGTAGTGATTTCGGCCACCGTGCGAAGGATTGCAAGAAGAAAGAAAAAGAGCCCGAAGTCAACATTCTCACCGAAGAAAGAATGCCCGTGCTTCAGATCACTGTGGAAAACATCGAGTTGCGTACGTTGTTCGATACGGGCAGCCAGTTCAACTTGATTTGTGAGAGTGCATACAAACGGATTGGAGAGCCATCGCTCACCAACACCCCGATGGTGTTTAGTGGTTTTGGTGCGATGAAAACGCGAGCGTGTGGTAAAATCGTTGTCGGTGTATGCGTTGACTCGGAGGAGTACCCGGAGATGTCATTCTACGTCGTGCCAGTGGGTAGCATGTCGTACGACGCAATTTTGGGCATGGATGCTTTGAATCGGATGGATGCGGAGATTAACAAGGAAGGAGTAAAAATAAACAAGAAGAAAAATACAAACCAGTGCGATGGTGATAGTGAAATGATGATGATCTTGCGGGAAGACAAAAGTGTTGATGACATCGACGTGTCGCCGCGATATGCTGACACCATTAGAGGGATGATCAAAAACTACGTACCAAAAAGTGATATTAAGAGCCGAGTTGAAACAAAAATCATTCTCATCGACGATGCTCCTGTGCATATCAACCCGCGACGGTTTGCACCGAAAGAAAAAGAGATCCTGGAGAAAACCGTTGACGACTGGCTGAAGGCCGGTATAATAAAGGAAAGTGTCAGTGATTACGCAAGTCCTGTGACGCTTGCTCCTAAAAAGAATGGTGCAATGAGAGTGTGTGTTGACTATCGACAGTTGAATCAGAAGGTCGTGAAAGATTGTTTTCCGATGAGAAATATTGAAGATCAAGTGGACAAACTCAAAAGTGCGAAAGTGTTCACCACACTCGATTTGAAGAACTCATTTTTCATGTGCCAGTAGAAGCGTCGAGTCAGAAGTACACTAGTTTCGTGACTCATGCGGGACAATACGAGTTCTTGAAGACTCCCTTCGGATTGTGCAACAGTCCTGCAAGTTTTGGTCGGTTTGTGGCCGATGTTTTTCGTGACCTGATTAGGAGTGGTCGTTTAATGATTTACGTGGACGATGCGATTATACCATCCGAGACCGAAGAAGAGAATATCGAGATCTTGGAAGAAGTGTTGAAAGTGGCTACCGAGAATGGAATTCAGTTCAATTGGGAGAAATCTCAATTTCTAAAGAACGAAGTGGACTATTTAGGATACGTGATTTGCAATGGGAGTTACCGTATTTCTCCAATGAAAATCCGCGCAGTTCAACACTACCGTGAACCCTCTAATGTGAAAGAGTTGCAGCGTTTTTTGGGGCTTACGAGCTACTTCCGTAAGTTTATCTCGGGGTACGCGATGATTGCGAGGCCGCTCACGTCCTTGCTGAAGAAGGATGCCCGATATGAGTTCGGTGATTCTCAGCGACAGAGCTTCGAGTCGTTGAAAAAGTGCCTAGTATCTGATCCTGTTTTGAAGATTTATGATCCATGTGTCGTGACGGAGTTGCACACCGATGCCTCTAAGGAAGGTTACGGTGCCGTTTTACTTCAAAAGAGCGATGATGGAAAGTTACATCCGGTGTATTATATGAGCCAACAAACGTCGAATGCGGAGAAGAACTATAGTGCGTACCATTTGGAGGTGTTGGCGGTAGTACGCGCTGTGGAGAGGTTTCGTGTTTATCTATTGGGAATTCCGTTCAAAATTGTGACGGATTGTGCGGCCTTCCAGCACACTTTGAAGGCAAAACAGTTAGGATCCCGTGTGGCAAGATGGGCCTTGCTTTTGGAGGAGTTTTCCTATACTGTCGAACATCGAGCGGGAACCAGGATGAAGCATGTGGAAGCACTGAGCCGTGCGCCAGTAATGCTGACATCAAGTGATCCGATTGTTGAGATGATAAGAAGTGCTCAGAAGCGAGATGAAAAGTTAAAAGTGATTACCGAACTGTTGAAGACTCAAACTTATGATGACTATTTCATGAGTAATGACTTACTGATGAAACTGACTGATGGACGAGAAGTGATCGTAGTGCCGACAGAACTTCAGAGTGTTGTGATTAGAAAAGCTCATGAAAACGGCCATTTTGGTACTCGAAAGCTTGAAGATGTGATCAAACGTGACTATTACATTCCAAACCTAACTGAGAAGATGAAAAGACAGATTGAGTGTTGCGTTAAGTGTATTTTGGCGAGTCGAAAACGAGGAAAAGTTGATGGGTTGCTTGCTCCGATTCCAAAAGGAGATGTGCCCTTCGATACGTACCACGTGGACCATCTAGGACCGATTGATGTGACTGAAAAGTTGTATAAGTATCTGTTCGTTGTTATCGATGCTTTTACGAAATATACGTGGATATACCCAACAAAAACTACCAATGCCCATGAAATGATTCAGAAGCTGCAGAATCAAAGCGAGTTGTTCGGCAACCCCCGGAGAATCGTCAGCGATAAGGGAGCGGCGTTTACCTCAAATGACTTTAAGGTTTACTGTGAAGGCCAGAACATCGAGCATGTGGAAATCACCACCGGAATACCACGCGGGAACGGTCAGGTTGAACGAGTGAATCAAGTGATTTTGGCGATGCTTAAGAAGCTCAGCGTGAACGATACGACAAAGTGGTACAAGCACGTTGCAAACATACAGCGATGGATTAATGTGAGTGTCCACCAAAGCACGACTGTTTCTCCGTTTGAAGCTATGTTCGGAGTGCAGATGCGCCACGAAGGTGATGTTCGATTGTGTGAGTTATTGGAAGAGATTCGAGTGGCCCAGTTTGATGAGCAACGGAGCGATGTCAGAGCAAAAGCCAGAGTAGCAATCGAGAGGGCGCAGCATGATCAGCAACGATCGTACAATCTACGTGCGCGGCAGGCACCTACCTATCAATCAGGTGATGTCGTTGCAATCAAGCGAACGCAGTTTGGGACAGGTAAGAAGTATGCGGCCGAATATCTCGGGCCGTACAAGATAACCAACGTCAAGTCCAACAATCGATACGATGTAGAGAAGATCAGCGGAGAAGGGCCGAAGAAGACTTCAACGGCAGCGAGTCATCTGAAGTCGTATCGGGTCTGGGGACCAGAACCTTCGCAGGATGACCGAGTTGTAGGAGTGAGAGAGCCAGACGATGTGGAATAGTAAACCCGATCGAAGCCGAACGCCTCAGTGAGCTGTGGTCTACCGTGAGATAAAGAGCGTTTTTGAGACCGCTGCGAGATAATTCGGTCAAGTGTTTTAATTTACATATTTCTCTAACACTAAATTGGCAATCCTCGAACATTAAATATTAGAAAATCGATAACTCGTGTTTTTTCTTTACATATATATTCTTTAATTCACTGAACGTTTTATGACAATGATTCAGAGACTCCTTTTGACGAGTAGTTTTTAGTGATGCAATAATACCGTGGACACCCTTTATAATTTTTTTTTTGATTGAATGGTTCAATTATAATACAAGACTCAACATTCTTTAAGCTTTCACAGCTATGTTGCTTAAAAATACACATTTTAAATAATGCAACCAATTGCTAGAATGTTTACATTCGATTTGTGCAATGCTCGAGAAAAATGAGGAATTGATGAGTTAATAACGTTCAAATGCTGAGGAATTCTTGCAACGCTCTCAATTTTAGATTTTAAAAATATGCGCCCCCATATGTTGCCGTAAGATGTTATCCAACATAAAAAAAAACAGGAAACCATCTGATCTCAATAAATCAATTCTATGATAATTCCTAGACCAGGAGCCAGCATCATATTTCAAAGATATCCTACATTTCAGTTACAGTGGCTCCATCACTTAACAAGACACACACCGAAAAATTAACAGAAGGCACACTGGGGGCAACTCACGAAAAGCTCATAAAACATTCTGCATACGAATCGAAAACATGTGTGCCATTTCTACGACGAAAAAAAAAACCAAACAACACAACGCCTCGTCCATATATGTCCTAAGAAACGAACACAATGAAAGCAAAAGCGACGGCGCGTATAGAATAGTTACATCGCGAAACATTTCGCTGCTATTCGGCCTTGAACTATGGATAAAGTTTTTTGCCCGCTGTGTCCCGCTCATCGCGGTTTCCACTAGTCTGCCAGTGGTGTGTCTGCCAGCGTGCTTTCCTCTTCCATTCAGTCTCAGCAGTCTGACGGAGAGCAGGAGGAGCAAAAGGGGAATCAGAAGTTCGATAGCCGGATCCATGAGTCGTTGGCTGGCATCAAATGGCACCACATCGGCAGTCAGAGCGTGTAGATTTATAGGAACCTCACATCAATTCACTTGTTTCGTGCTGTTGGTCGTGGTCGAGCTGTTGGTGGTAGTTCTGAAGCAGTCAATGATCTCTACGGACGCGGACGGCCGACTGCGCGTGATGAATTTCGGCCCGGTCGTCCCTCTTTGTGAGATGTTAATTCAACTTAGAATGGGCTCGTGGGAAAATAGGAATCACGAGGATAATTAAAACGATTTTAATGAGTTTCTTTCTTGTTTAGAAACATGTAGAGAATAAAGGAAATTGGGTTTCTTTGTTGTAACTGAAACCGGTATGTTCGACTTCTTTTGAACCATGTGAACAACTTGTCCTTCACTGCCTTACCCCTCATTTTACTAGTTGGTTGAGTAGAATGAACTTCTTTCAATTGCCGCATTTATCCTGGCGTCCATAAGTTAATTCCGCGTTTGCCGCAAGAAAAAAATTTCACAAAATTTACCAATCTGCTCCTTGCAAGTATTCTTCCACACTTTAATGCTTCCTTAGAACTCACAATTTTGTAGCTGGCTTGTATTTACCCTCCACTTCCTGGCGACCAGAAGCGAATTGGTGGTAATGTGAAGAAGAAGCTAAAATTAAGTATCTAAATGACTTTCTACAATTCTCGTCGTGGCAGTTCACAAAGACAGTCGTCGTCGTCGTCGTCGTCGTCGTTTTCAGACAAACTTGACGATGGAAGATGGTTCGCGATGTTCGTTCGGCTGCCCGTTGGGGTAAGTTCTACTAAGTGGGTGATGGCAAGAGGGAGGAGTAGTACTTTGGAGCAGTAATGCCTTGGATGCATCAGTTTCGGTGGTGATGGGGAGGAAGTAAGCAGCTACAAAGTGACTAAGAATGGGATGGTTCAAGAGATGGGGCGTTAAATGCTGATTGCGATTTTTTTCTTGTGTAATGTTTGCTGGGGAAAAATAAGTGAAAACTAAAGCAAAACATGCTTGAGTTATAATGCAAACGCAACAATTGTTTTCAATGCTTTTTTGTGGAAATGGGGACAATATTGTTCAAGATATCCACCTTAAAATAGGAATATAAATCAACCAGTCTTGAAGACTAGTATACATTTTGTTTTAACAAATAGTTTCGATCAAATCAACATCCGTTTCACTGATTTGAGTTATTAATTCGATCGCTCAACCCAATCGTTTTTGAATTTTCTCTGCCACCATCGTCCGGTTCATCTGATTTGGATACCAGAGTTTTTTTTTCTCTTAGCATTCTAACTCGTGCCGCCGAGTCAAGCTTAAACCATTAATCACTTCTGTTTTGATTAGATTTATCATTACGCGTGAGCCACACGCCAACAGCCAACAACCAACAGTGAAGTAAAACACGATCTATATCGAAGAAATAGCCAACGAGTAATCCCAACAGAATCGAATCGAGCCTTCCGGCTCAATCAACCCGAGGCGTTCTTAAGGTTTTTATTTTTTTATTTTCACGACCGATCGCGCGTGGATCTCAATATCTCTGTTTATCCATCTATCTAGCCATCCATCTCGTATGATGACGCTTCTCCGAAAGGTTAAAAGTTTTTTGACCCGGTCTGGGCGTTCTTGAACTAGAATAAGCGCTCACCTAGTATTGATCGAGCTCAAACAATTTTTAAACTCATGTTGAGGAATTGCAACTACAGCCAGACACGCATGAAATGACAAAAATGATCACGTTATTAGTGGCTGGTTCCAACAGGATTTTTATGGATTCATTTGACTTAAGATTGTTCACTTCATTTTCTAAAAAAAATTAATTTGAAGTACTTTTTACTGTCTTCTGGCCAGTCATAATGGACTAGTAGATTCATTGAGATGACAGATTGACAACTTTATGCTGACATATCTTTGAAACTTTGTACTTAACCATAAGGTTCATCATCACATGCTACAACTTAATAATGATGTTAACTGCTGGTCATTTGTACGTAGCAACGAGTACAAAAAATCAATGCTGACAATTTAAATATCAAAACTAAAACTTGTTTGCGACAAAATCTGGACACTCCAAAATACGAATACCTCTGGAAATACTTCATCAACGCGTGATTTCGCAGACTGATGAACGTATGTCTGTTCATTGTGTAAAATTAATTTTTGGTGATACAACATGCTTTTAGATCGAAGATGGCGTCGAAAGAAGAACAAGTGCAAAAAGCAATTGTGTGCGGTCTCAATGAAAATCCGGATCTATCAGTCAGAAAACTTGCAAAAACGCTTGGTTTTCCTGTAAGCACTGTTAACGTTCTTAAAACAAGTTTGACAACTGCCAGGAAGGCTGGGAGCGGAACGAAAACGGATCTCAGGATACCACAAGAAGGACACGAAGGTGAAGCAAATTTTGCAGAAGAGACCAGATCTTTCGGTGGCTAGAAAAATAAAAATATCCCCAATTTTCGTGCGTACTTCCAAGCACTGGCAAGGTATGAAGTCGTTCAAGGTGACAACTGTACCGTAATGATAAACAGAATGTGACGGCTAAGCCCTGGGCTCGCAAGTTGTATCGCGAGTAAACGAAATTGAAAAATAGCAATTTCCCCCCAAGAATGCATTTTGACGGAAATGTAGGTGATAATCCTTCTGAAATCTGCAAGCTTTTTGCAGATTTCTTCCAAGAAGTATACACTACATTCTCCGAAGAAGACCGTGATCGCGACTTCTTTGCATTCATTCCTGAATTTTCCAACAATATATCTGTAAATCAATTACCTCCTCACGAAATTCTCAATGCACTAAAAACCTTGGATGCTTCTAAGGGACCAGGCCCAGACGGTATTGCACCCGTATTTTTAAAGAACCTTTCAGACGAACTGGCCTTTCTTTAGAACTTCTCTTTCATATGTCTCTTACACTCAACAAAATAATCTTAAGAATTTCATAAGGTTCAACTTATGATCGATACTTTGTAATTTCATAAGGCTGACTTATGAATGGATTTTGTACCACACGAAGTTGTTCTTGTACGCCTTTAAGCTTTCCCAATAACAAGTGTTGATATGTATTAGTGGGCAAGTCACTGGACCCATAATCTCAACGTTCAAGGTTTGAATCTAGGTTGCTCCATATTTTATTTTTTTTAACAACATTATATTTCATAAGACAAATTTATGAAATTCATACTGATTCCTTACAGCAAAAAATCTTAACGCAATCTTATGAATATCGAAAGATTATTTCGCTGAGTGAAAGAACGGAACATTTCCCACCATTTGGAAATCTTCTTATTTGGTTCCGATTTTCAAATCAGGCACGAAATCAGACATCCGCAACTATCGTGGAATTGCCATTATCTCTTGCATCCCAAAACTTTTTGAATCTCTCGTGAATGAAAATATTTTGCAGCAAGTAAAAAATCAAATTACAAGCAAACAGCACGTATTTTTCAAAGGTCGCTCAACCACTTCTAATCTTCTTGAATTTGTAACTTTTATTTTGAATGCAATGAACAATGGCAAGCACGTAGAAGCACTTTTACACTGACTTCAGTAAAGCCTTTGACCGAATCGACATACCATTATTACTTTTCAAATTGCAAACAATTGGAATGGAACCTGGACTGTTAAATTGGCTGCAGCCATATTTAACGCATCGCGAACAAATTGTTCGCTTTCAAAATAAACTTTATTTTATCTTGATAAGGTCTTGGTATTAAGGAGCACAGATTAAGAGGTAAAATACCTAAGCAAAATACCTTAGAATTACAAGCAAAATATCTATCGAATAACAAAACTTGTTATTACGCATACCTGAAAATATCTGAGAGGTACTATTTTGGTATTGTCTTGCTCAATTTGGTATTCACATAATATTGCGGGAACAATGTTATGGTATTATACTCAGGTATTTTACCTCTTAATCTGTGCTCTTTAATACCAAGGCTAGTATTCAAGTGATTCGTTTCTGCTCGAGTAGCTTCGCCCAGGCTCATCTCCCGGACTATCCTTTGCTCGAGACCGTCTATTCTTCGCTGCGTCAACTGCAGGATACGTTCCGTCTTCAATGAGTTTCGGTTTCAGCACTTCATACAGCTCCTCTTGTTCAAGAAAGGTTTCCATAGCAAATTTCCACATCGATCAGTTTTCGCGACCAGCCAGTTGTTCTATTAAAGTAAGAGTTGAAAAATGAACTAACTTCGAGGCTTGCAGAATCACCACCGTTGGATTCGACATCTTTATATCTCCGGAACAAGTTATCACGATCTTCATAATAGGCCCATAACCTACTGCAACACAGCCGTAGTAAGTAATAACTACTGTTAGTGTTGACAGTCTAATAACGAATGAACATTTATTTTCTATGCAATATTAGGGACAACTGTGATCTCTTTCCGAATCGGACGCCTACTTCGCAACACGAACATTAACATAGAACTGCTTGAATACACTTCCGACGATGGACGAACTTAAAGGAATTCTCAGAAGAATATGGAAAGAAAATGAAATTTCATCATAGTGGAAAAAGGCATAGCTTGTTTTAATTCCTAATGTACCTCATCCAAAGTAAGTGGGAGAATATTGTAAGATATGCCTCAGATGCGATTTATGCACCTTAGATTCTTCAATGATCTAAAATACGGTCCCCATTAGATCAAATGTGATGTGATGTGATGTGTAATAAGAACCCACCATCAGTGCAAGGATTACCTATGGCTGCAGGACTATTCTCAGCAGGTTGTTCTGAGAGAATAGCCTACGTGATGGCTTCTTGTAGCAGGGTCAGTCGATCTCAGTGAGGACCTTCGGAAGACTACGGCCAGAAGGCCGCGTGTCTTTGCATGACAAGGGACTGGCGACTCCACGAACCCTTGTCCAGTCAACAAATCCTTCGACTGCCTTGGGCTACCCCCCAGGGAATCCCCGTTATATAGTTGTTAAAGGAACAGTAGACATTTTTAGCACAAATGATTTTTAAAAAGTTAAGACAAAATGAAAATTTTACGGCTATACTGAACTTTAGATTCAATTAACACATTTATTTTTGTTTTTATTTGCACTAGTAAATGTACTGCAAATTTCTACTGTTCCTTATAAAATAGTTGTGGGCAATAAAATGAGGAAAAATCTCACAAAATAAAGAATACTTACATTTTTCGTGGTAGGGTAAAACACAGCCTGCTATCTTACCGCGCTGGCTACATTGCGTTGGTGGGACTGCCTCCTAAGGTATAGCTGACGAGATACAGCGTTTCTTACTCAGCCGCTGTTTGAGCCGCACCTCCTTGGTGGACAGACGCTCGGCACGCACCTCCTCAATCTAGCTGAAGTCAGAAGGACAACAGTGCCCAGCTGGCACAAGCAGTGCACTACCAGCTGAGTACGCAACCCTTAGCTGGCGGTCTTTGTCATCTGTTGACCCGTGGAAGCATGAGGTAAGAACTTGTGAGGAGAGCTAGGTTGTGGGGACGCACGCTCCATCACAGTTGTCGATTCACCATTTTGCAGCCCGGTCCCCATTAGATCAAATCAGATTAAATTCCTGCACGAACAATACACAATGGTCCAAGTATTCATTGCAAAAAGAATTCCTGAAGAAAGATGGAACACAGCTTTTGATAAGGTGTCATTACGCATGATTCTTGAGATTTTTAGGAAGAAGCGAACTCTGACACACCTTCAATATTTTCAAATAAAACTATTCGTCGTTGTGTCGGTGCGCACCATGTGCATTCTCTGTATTGGCATTGGTGTCAGCTTTGCCCTCATATATAGGCTAACCGACTTTGTCGACTTGCAATCATTTGTAGTTTGTTTACCGTGCACGATGAAGGAGAACCGCGACGTCGTAGTAAAGTTGTTTGCGAGAGGTGAGCGACCCGGCGACATTTTCCGGCAGTTAAATCCCACGGGATGAAACGGAACTTCATCTATACAACCATCCGTCAGTACCGGGAGATGGGCTCGACCAAGGACCATGCGAGATCCAGGCGGGCGCGTTCGTCGAGGACGCCAGCAGCCATCAAGGTGGTGAGAGAGCGGGTTCGTCGAAAAATGAACCACTCGATTCAGAAGACTACTGCTGACCTAGAAGTGTCTCTCGATAGGGACTGCCCACACCATCATGACGACGGACCTGGGATACAAGCCGTACAAGAAACGCAAGGTTCACAGGGTAACGGAGGTTGTAACAAATAAAAAGGCTGGACAAAGACAAACTGATACTTTCGCAGCACACTGGACATGATCTGATGAGCAACTTTTTTGTCTTGCAACAGCCGCACGAAGCCCAAAATAATTTGCTCCTGACGCCGACGTTTGCCAGCATCCCGCAGTTCCAGTGCGCGACGTCGGTGATGGTTTGGAAGCCGTATTCAAGCGTGGGAAGCTCTATGAACACCATGAAAATCAACGGCTCGTACTATAAGACCGAGTTTCTGGAGAAGGTTGTGGCCCCGGCACTTCGGGATCTCTATGGAAAGGAATACTACGTCTTTCAATATCGTTCAAGCTAGGTATCGGTAGACTGATTTTCTCGATAAGACTTTGCGGCCTTCCAGTTCTCCGGACCTTAATCCCCTGGACTTGTATGTATGGTCGTACATGCTGGCCAAGCACAGCGAACATCAAGTGAGCACTATGGACCAATTGAGGAAGCTCATTTCCAAGATCTGGGACGAAATGGCGATTGACCAGCTACGTGCGTACTGCCAGCGATTCTTTTGAGAAACGTCTCAAGCACATCATGCAGAACAAAGAGGGGGAGGGGGTGCTCCCAGCTTATATGTCGTAAAGGTTCTCAATAAAAAATTGCGTCAATAACAATTTACTCAGAAAAGAGTTTCTTGTATTTTCTTTTCTTTTCAACATTTTAACGTGTATTCGAATGTATTGAACACCCTGTAAACGTGCGGGAACTGAGTAAACGCGTGAAAACTCATCGGGAATTATCTCTCATATGCATCCGTCGCACCATTCTGAACGGCCGTGGTGAGAATATCACCATCAGAATCTCACATGCGCATCGCATGTTACCATATACCAATGCTTTCTCTCCTTTCTCCTTTATCCTTCTTCCTGTTGTCTTCCCTATTCCATAATCCCATATGGCACATACTTGGTGGGTCTGGATCTGTATCACTGAAATAAGCTCTTCAAAAGCAAAAACACTGTGATAACCACCCGAAGATCTTGAAGGAGCCTGAATATGTACCGGGTGGATCCCGCAAATGGTTTTCGGACACTTTAGAGGTGATAAGTGCTCTAAAAAACGCGAAGCAAAACAGTTCATTGTTATCCATTTTGTTCCTATAACTCCATATTTTGACCCTACAACAAAATAAAAATTTAATCAATAAATATGAAATAAAGAAACCCTAAGAACTATTACTTTCAGAAAAAATCTAACACAAGCTCAACATTTACAACTCCACGTCAAAATGTACTAAAGATTCACCACACAACATATAGCGAGGAAAGGAATGGACCATAAAGGCACCCTAGTGAAACGATTTGGATTGGGAGCATGGGACTGATTCCTCCCTATTGTTCCCTTCGATCCCATCTATTGGGTTTATTCTGTCAATCGAGGGCACGATTCTAGTGCTGTGAGTGTGAACTTGCTTTACAAAGGAGATTCTCTTCCTCATATTCGCGGGTTTTGCGTAAGTGTCTCTGCTCACGGGCCCGCTCAAACGTTTTCGGCCCATCATACGGGAGCTCACAAACAGCAATAGAACCCTAATAAAAACGTTTTAACAATACATGGTAGTATTACATGACCAACACCATCATCATCATCATCATCATCATCATCATCATCATCATCATCATCATCATCATCATCATCATCATCATCATAAAATCATCGTCTTTATCATCATAAAATTAAGAACTCTTTCTTGACGTGAAAATTTCAGAACGAAATGTTTTCAAGTTATATGGAAAAAATATCAAAATGTTTTTAAATTTGTCTCAAGGTAACATTACTTTCAAATAGAAATTAATCAAATTAATCAACCTAAAAATTTGGTCATCCAGTTAAGAGAAAATATGATAAAAAGAAAAAAATAGTTTGATGTTTTAACTTGGATGACATATTAAGTGTAAAACAATCACAACTTTGAAATTTTCAAGTGAAATTAATAAAAACTAGATGAAAAGAATATGGGAATTTCAGAGACATT